>JAKJJM010109378.1:0-12326 GCA_021901965.1 Pipa carvalhoi
ATCCAGCTTCAGATGAAACAACTACTGGGATGAATGGGTTCACACTAAGGTATAGTACAACATATGTAAAGATGTAATTTGACTATAGTTCTCCTTTAAAGTGACTATGGGGGTAATTCATCAACATGGGCAATCATTTTCAGAGGTCTAGTAACCCATGAGAACCAGAATTTGTCTTTTATTATTCTGGTTCCCCTATGCCAGTGAGTGCTAACAGCTGATTAGTTTCTGTGGGTTACTAGACTTCTTGAAAGATTGTTCCTTTTGATGAATTCCCCTGTATGACTCAGCAGTGTCCTATACCACCCTGGCCCTTACAATGTCTTTTGTGTAAAACTTACCATAAAGCCACATACTAACCAAACATTCAGTTATAACTTCCCCATTAATGTATCTGTGTAGCCTAGGTATGGTTATATTTTATTACATAATTATGTAATGGTTCTGTAATTGTTTGATTTATCTACACAGCATTCAGGAATCAGAAAGACAACTATTACAAGATGCTAAACGTTTTACATGCCAATTGGAGCAGCAAGAGTTGGATAAGTCCGATTTACCTGAGCATTATAACGCAGAAGTGTTGAAACTACGGGAACAGTTAATAAAGTATAACAATGACCTGAATGAAGCTGAAGAAAGAGAAGATAGTTTTCAGTATAAACTGGAATGGTGAGTGTCACAGGATTGATATATCTAAGCAGCAATTTGGTCTCCTGAATACATAAAATAATTACAGGTGTCACTTACTTACATATTTTACGGTTAATTGAAAAATCAAGGTTCTGTTATCTTGTGGAGCATGCATAGGACCAATCACCTAGAACAGCGGTTCTCAATCTGGGAGTCACAACCCCATCGGGGGTTGAATGATAATTTGACAGGGGTCGCCTAAGACCACCAGAAATATAGGGTTTGAATGGGGGTCGCTAAATCATGGGGAATTTTGTACTAAAGGGTTGCGCCAATGAACAGGTTGAGAACCACTGACCTAGAACCAACAAAAATGCAATTTGGGTAGGTTGGTTGTTGCTATTTTTTCTAAGGAGAAGTTGCAGAGCTTTATTTTCTATATATCTGTGACTTAGCCCCAAAGCCAATGTTTAGTTTAGGGTGAGGTGAGTTAAAAGGAGCCCAAATACCTCAACTGAAAAGCTGATATAGTGCAAGGCTTCTTTAAAAAATAAATGCACTGTGCCCATTCTACTTATAAGAAAGTAAGAGGAGACATGCAAATCCATATTTTATGTCCATGTGGCCAACTGCACATCCAGAACTGCTGCTTAACTAGCACAGAGACATCCTGAAATTCATAGTCATATATCCAACCTGAAGACCTGACATGTTTCAGTCTCATTAGATCTCATCAGTGCAAGATATGGATGAATGGTCTCTGAGAGGGTGAGCTTGGGAGTAAACAGCAAAATTAAGTAATCGATGTGGGAATACTTCTGTGATCCAGAGGCTGTGGGAAGCACAAAAGGGAGACAAACCGGTGGAACCCCTAGTGCCTTACCGTAAGACACTCAAATAAGTGTAATAAAAAGTGAAAGTATAGGTAAATAAGTGCTGGGGGGAGCGGAAACCAACCCCCCTGGATTATAGCACTCACCAAATATATAGTGATGATAAATGTGTAAAAACATGATATGAATATAAAATTGAGAGTGACCACGTGATTATGGTGGAGGTGGGTTTTTTTTTTGGAAGGATCACCCCTTCCGCGAACAAACTCACCGGAAAGACAAGTAGTGTCAGCGTATATATCAATTACAGATGCCAAGGGTGTGGAGAATCTGGGTAAGAGATGAGAGAGATGATAGAGAGGTATGCAGGGTCAAGTTTAAGCGTAGGTTTTTTGAGGATGGGCTTAAAACAGGCCTGTTTAAAAGAAGAATGAAAAATTCCAGAGAACGGAGAAAATTAAAACATATGAGGAGGGGCTGGTAAATGGGCAGAAATGCAGCACTTAACTAAAAAGGAGGCATGAGGTCAAGTGAGCTTGTGTGACAAAAAATTATGGGAGAATTGAGAAACCTCAGAGGTATTTATCGAAGGAGGGAATAGACTAATATTAGAAGCAGAGAAAGATGCTTTATAGTAAAGAACAATCTTGAAAATGCCCATTCTAGTGGGTGCTATAGTTGGCCCAAAATAGGAAGTTAAATGGAGAAGATGAGAGGGCCAAGATAGAGATATGGCAGGTATAGTCACTCAGGATAAGAGCAGGACAGAAAAAAAGAAAACTAGTATTTGAAGTCTGAGAGAAAGGTAGTAATTGAGATGGTAGAGGGTGGCCTGTATATGATGGCAACATGTGAAGCTAGGATTTAGTAAAGTTGACAGCATGAACTTCAAAGGAAGAGAATGATAAACAGGGAGGGAATATAGATGCACTTGAAGTGATGATGAGAAGCAAGGAGATTCCCAACTCCACCACCATGTCATATGGAGTGTGAAGTGCAGGAGAAGGAGAGACCTCCATGAATCAACAAAGCCTTGATAGCATCATCATAAGCAAATAGATAAGTCAAAGAAAACGTCACACATTTAAGTGGATTTGTTAGACAAGGAGCTTTAGAATTCAAGAGAATGCTAAACAATTTCAGACTTCATGGAATCAGTTTCTGATATTTCTTTTATTTAGTGTTTCTGTTGAAAAGACTAGTTAGGTGCAAAGGATTAAGTCATTGGGGAAAATAATTTGAGGGTTTTTTTGTATCAGTGGAATAGTAGCATATAAAATTATTTTCTGTAATTGATTTAAATTAATGATCTTCTCCATAGCACTCCCATATTCATTTTCCACTAATACTAACTCCTTCAAACTTTCTGAAAAAATATATAAGGTTGCAAATGTCTTGCTGGTTAATTAATTGCACAGATTATATAACTCTATGAGAAGCGTGTAAGTTCCAACTGGAACTGTGCTCTCTATTCTGTGCTGAATGACTTAGGGCTTAAAGATTTCCTTCCTGGAAACATTTTTTTCTGTTTTGCCTCTTTTTTTTTTTCCCTACAAATAATTCTCTCTTTTCTGCTTTTTGGCCATGAACAAGTTGCTGTTTTATTCTGCTGAATCTATAGAAAGCTTCAGAACAGCTCATATTTTCCATAAGATTAGAGAATAGGAAACCCACAACAATTGTGGCTTGTTTGTTACACATGGGATGAAGAATGTGTGACATTTCCATGGTCAGATACATGCCAGTTAAGCTATTTAGGCATAATTAATTCTGCTGATATTACAAATGAATTTTTTCATAGATTCTCTTTACATAGTTAACACATAACTAACTACGCAGTGTATACTGATGACACAACTTTCAACACAAGGCTATTTATGATGTTTTGGTCATTGTCAGCTACATAGAGAATGTCAACAATGACCTTATTTGGCAGATTACAATCATTGAACTCTTGTGAGATCAGCCAGTTTCTGTAGTCCAATTATAAAAACAATAACGTTTGTGCACTAGGGCTTTACTGTATAACAGCCTGTATTGCGATAAGAAAAGTGGGAACTGGTTGGGCATGGTTCTGAGTTTGTATGAATAGCCTGCTGAGTGGGACATAAACCTTTCCTTTACCTCTTGTGGTGTGGGTCATGGAGAACCAAATTAAATGCAGGGGTTATGAATATGTGTGTAACCCTACCCCACTTCTTCCCTGACTTTTTGTGGTCATGGGGTTCCTAAGTGAAAAAATAAAAATGTCAATTTCCCTTGCTAATTCTATAGTAGCTTGTGAGGTAACCAGTCTGTGTTTGGACCTCAATTCACTAAAAATTGTGGCAAGGGTCCTTTCAATATATACAAAGCCTGTCTTTTCCTCAGGTTTGAGGTAGTCAAGAAGTGGCTGTTCACCATAAATTCACTGTTGATTCAATGGTGTCGTCTGTCATCCCTCTGTTTAAAAGTAAAAAAAAAAATAGCAAAAAAACAACAAGAAATTAAAACAGGAGGTTCTTCATCCTTGCATCTCTTGGAGCTATTGATTTTCTGTAGGGTGGGCTTTTACTTGTATAGCTTTCTTACATAATAATTTCAAAGCAACAATTACAGAGGTGTAGCAATAACAAGTCCTGTAAACGGTATATTGTACAGTCTGGACCCAGTTTATGTCTTGAGGAGTATCTCCCAATAGGGGTTATTTAAACTCAAATAAAGTGTCATTTATATTGTAAGCAAAATAGCCAGTCAGAAACCAGTTTGAATCCTGGTGAATGTGAATTTGGTGCACTAAATAAGTTACAGAGACTCCTGCTACTACTGAATATGGCAGGAAGTCTGCAGCCCTCTGGCTAAGAAAGGCTAGTGAGAAATGCTGAGAGTTGTAGTTTAACATCAGCCAGGAGCAACCTTGTGTTTATTTGGATAGGGAAAAGAGGCATAGCGGTAGTTGCCTGGTTTAAGGATATGTATTGGGCATTTCTTTCTATTTTTGTATTATATTCATCCCTGCATAAAAGCGATAAATGCCCGTGGTAAATCGGCCCAGTAATTGTGTATTTAAAAAGGATAGCTGAACTAGGAGGGAAGGTTTGTTTACCAGCATCTTTGGCATGTCCCCTTTAAAACAAGCCAGTTTTTTAATTAAGCACAGCAAATTCCTTCAAAAGGTGAACAGGTATTACCCTAGTAGCCATTTGGGAGGGGTTGCTGTTTTCACACAGTGCGTGTGTGAGAGTGAAGCTTGCGACAGGTTGTGGATACCTGGGAGTGTGAGAGAAGCCAGCGACAGGCTGGAGAAATGCCTGTGGGGTACTGAATGAAAAGGTTACGTTTAAAAAGGACTCCTAGTCATGTGGAAAGAAGTACTGGAATCCAGGTGAGATTGTGCTGAAGAAAAGCATACTGTTTATAAATGCTGATTAATGTCTGAAGAAAGCCTGATATTTGTTTCCGTTTGAAATCTCTTTGGGAATTACCTGTGCAAATTATTAAACAGGACTATTATTTTTGTGTTATTTAACCAAGGACTGTGCATGTGTTATTGAAAATCCCTAACTCAGGGTGAGCAATCCCTTACAGAGGGTAGAACTGCAGATAAATACCTAGTGCTGGAAGTAACACAAAAAAAGTACCTTTTCATTTTTGTTTTGAAGTGGTAGTGGTGCGCCAAGAAGTCTAAGCCTTGCATTTTAACTTATGCTGGTCACTTGTCTTTTTAGCTAGGTTGTTGATGGATACTTGGCTTTTTTTGCTGTTGGTCAGATGGATTATAGCTATATTTTTGCATTTACACTTGACAATTTTTTTGCTGTTTACTCAACTTTTTGCCACTTTGCCTTTTACTGTTTTTTACAGTTTTCAGCCTTGTGACTGCTCCTAATTATCATCAGTCTGGGGGGTATCACTAGGGGACCACCTTTGGATACCTTTGCTCACAACTCCTGTGATCTTGTGCAGCACTGAATTATTCTTCTTTTCCTTTCCCCATAGTGTGGTTCATAGAAGGGGTTACCTTCAATTAGCAATAATATTGCTGTATTGTGATACAGATGATAGCAGTTTCACACTAAGGGCAAAATTTAATAAGGTCGGAAAGACCGCTAACAGCCTTTCCGATTCTCGCGCGAGTTATTTGATTGAGTTTTTCGATCAAGTTTTTCAATGGAAAGGTAGCCTCCTTTCCATTGAAAAACTTGATAGAAAAACTCGATCAAATAATTTGCACGAGAATCGGAAAGGCTGTTAGCGGTCTTTCCGACCTTATTAAATTTCGCCCCAAGAAAGTGTTGATGTCATGTTCGGTAAATTACTGTTTTTTCTAGTCTGGGGGTGATTCCCAGGGCAGTGCTGCTAAGGAATTGTGGATCTTGCACTGGGGCCCATTCCTCTTTAAGTATCCACTGCCAAATGCACACCCAGACACAGTGAAAAGTGCCAGGAAACATAGCAACTACAAATACAGAGCAAAATGTTCTGTCATGCCCAAGATACAGGAAAGTGCTAGAAAACACACCCACTGCTAAATACAGTATTAATGATCTAAGACATTATCATGTACAATAAAAAATACATATCCCAGATACAACATTCCCCAGATACAGTAAAAAAAATGCTTACAGATATACTCAGTCTCAGTCCTAGATGCAAAATCTAATTTATACAGTGAGAGTGATAGTCCCAGACCGAAGCAGACCACATACTATATGGTGGCCTGAACTACTGTGAGTACTGCGTTGAGTTCCCCTTCAGTTAAATCCCGATATGCTATGTAGGGGATTTTCTCCCACACTTTTTCTAACAGACATTCTTCTATACTCTGTGCATTTCCCCCCAAAAAGATATTCATGCATATGCTGTGCAGCTTCATCCAACACATATGCATTGTGCAGTTTGTCTCAAAAAGACAACCCATGCTGTGCAGTGTCCCCCATCGACATCCCCAAGCTGTGCAGCCAAACAATGCCCCAAAACATATTTCTTTCTATGGTGAGGCTGAGCTAGAGCATGTATTTGATGCAGTGGTTATTGATATTTCAAGAGCATGTGAGTACATGGAGGAACAGTGTGTGTGCATACTCTGTCTCTCTCTCTGCTGAGCAGGGTCAAATCAGGGAGAAGCATGATTGGCAGGCAAAAAAAATGACATGGAGTGGAGAGCATCAAATTTGAAAGAAATATGCCTCATCAACTGCACATTTTTTTTATGTGTGGTCTATTTATCTGGATGAGTTTGAGACCCCTGCTTTAAAGGATATAATGGTCCGGCACTGCTTTCATTAGATCTCCTGAGCATAACTGGTATGAGTGCATTTCAGACCATTGCAACTATTCTCTAGCTGAATCTGTTTAGCAGATCAGTCACTGTTAACTGTTTTGTATTGAAACCACATGAGTTTTCTAGTGAGAAGTGCAGTCAAAACAAAAATAAACTTTGCATGGAAAGGGATGACACTGGAGGAAGCATGATAAGGAGGAAGCACAAGTTCAGCAGAATGACTACTCACTACAATTACACAAGCCCAGTAATTACCAACAGCAGCACGCAGAATTAGCATACAGGAGAGGAAAGACCTCTGTCACTGCTTACCAGACTTAGGGCCTTATTGAATGAAGGCCAAATAGTCATGTAAAGCTCTGAATTCGCACCTTTTTGCCACTTCCCTATGTTTGCTTATTGATGAGACTCTGAGATTTAGTGAATACGTGACCAAATCGGGTAACTACATTAGTCACGACCTTATGAAGCACTTTACATCACTTTGCGTGCACATGAACAAGTACTTCTACTATTGACTAAGCGTGTAACGATGGAGTGAATGTGCCTAGGTGTACTACTCCAAATTCACCCATTTGACTTCGCCACATTAGAGTGGTGGTTGATGGCAAGGCTCCACATTCTACTTCTATCCAACTGACCAAGCCACACAATGTATCTGTCAGCGATCGCCACTGTCCACTTGTGTGACAAGTCTATTTACCACATAATTAATAATAAGAAGTGAATTAGTGAATTTTTTGGAGATGTAACTCAAACTGTAGAGAAGTGTATTTGACAGTCAATAAGGCCCTTAAACCACAAAAGAATTTGATCAGAAAAAAATCAAAATCAATTTAAAAAAACATCCCAAATTGCATTTATTGATTAGTTACCACTGCAATAATACTTATCACAGCGGTAACTTAATTGTTAAATGCTATACCCCACCACCCCAACATCACCCCCCTACCTAGCGATAGGCTAGGTGGGGGGAATAGGTAAACACTGAAGTGGCTCCTCAGGAGCTGCTTCCCTTCCCACTACCCCCTGTCCCTTTAGGGTAGGGGGGCATGTTTAAGATAACTGATAACCCCCCTTCCACGCCACCCTAACATCTGCCCTCATCCCCCTCACCTAGCGCTATGCTAGATGAGGAAGATTGCAGGCACTGGAAGCAGCTTCCTAGGAGTCTGCGGGTCAGGGCTGACCCCCTTTGGAGATGAAGGTGTTGTTTGAATTGTTATTTTTTATTAGAGTTGTGAATTTTAATTGGTGGTTTTTATTAGAGTTGTTGTAGGGGATGAGGCCCTAACCTAATATGGCCCTACCTAAGTCCCTCATCCCCTACCTATCCATGGGGTGAGGGGCCTGAGGTCGGACCTGTACCCCCTAACTAGAGGGTTGCGGGTCCATCCTGGAAGAAAAAAAAAACCCAAACATTAACATTACTCAATTAAAATCAATACAAACCACAAAACCAGTTAACCCCAATTAAAAATCACAACACTAATGAAACACCAATTAAAATCCACAGCTCTAATAAAAAACACCAATTAAAACCAAAAACTCTAATAAAAACCACTAATTTAACAGTGGTTAACACTTGCAGTGCTGAGGTCCTGGGATCAATTTCACCCTGGACTTCATCTGCATGGAGATTGTATGTTCTCCCCGCACCTGCGTGGGTTTCCTCCGTGCACTCCAGTTTTCTCCCACATTCCAAAAACATACATCTGTATCTGTCTATGTGTGTGTGTGTGTGACTCAATAGAGAAACTAGATTGTAAGCTGCACGGGGCAGAGACTGAAGTGAATGAGGAATCTCTATAAAGCGCTGTGTAATATGTCAGCGCTATATAAATACAATCCAATACCAACACCAATTAAAATCCACAGCCTAATAAAAAACACCAATTAAAATCCACAACTGTAATAAAAAATACCAATTAAAATCCACAACTCTAAAAAAAAACACCAATTAAAACCAACAACTCTAATTTAAAAAAAAAATGCTTAAAACCAACAACTCTAATAAAATACAATTAAAACAACATGACCAAAAATTACAATTAAACAATACAGCACAATTATCAAAAACACAATTATAAATTAACAAATTAAACATTCAATAAAAGAGTAAATAATCACTTTCTACTCACTGCTCCTAAAGCCTTCTCTTCTGGCCCATGATGTATTCCTGGATGGACCCATGTTGTCGATGTTGCCCTTAGTCCTCAGCTTTATCGGACATCTTGATCCGGCGTAATCCACAAGGAAGTCTTCACCTGTGATCATACTTTGCTGCCGGTGCCTGCCGCCAACCACCGGTAAAATAAAAGCCAAAAGGTCCTTCTTTATCAAGGTCCACACTGACACTGAGCAACAGTGAAGGATCCTCAGCTATTGATAGCTGAAGATCCTACCTGAGTGGGAACTGCAGAATTGGACAGGGTTTATATAGCCTTTGCCTGTTGCTGATAACGAATCGGAAAGAGGCATGGGGTATAAAAGGTTCCTCACAGGCAGTCCTTTTATACCCCAAGCCTCTTCCTGATTGGTTATTTGCTTTGAGACCATTAACCAATCAGCAACTGGCAAAGGCTATATAAACCCTTCCAATGTCTGCAGTTTCCTCTCAGGTTTGATCCTCAACTATAAATAGTTGAGGATCCTTTACAGCTGCTCAATGCCGGTGAGGACTTTCAAGAAGAAGGACCTCCTCCTGGTAGAGATCCCCCCCACCTACCCCGCATAGTGATAGATGGGACTGGGGGAAAAGTGGTCCAAAGGACTCCTACTTTAATGCCTTATGCCCCCTACCCCATAGAGACAATGGGGTAGGAGAAATAGGAGCAGATCCTAGGGAGCCACTCCTAGCGGTTGCAATCCCCCCACCCTGCCTAGTGTTGAATTTAACATGTCCACTACCCAAAGGAAGAGGAGTAGGGAGAAGGGGAGTGGCTCCTAATGAGTCACTCCCAGTGGTACCAGTTGAAAGGTTTTTGCCAGATCTAGTGAGGCAAATTGCCGTATTTGTACTCCCTAAAACCAGCCTTGTATGGCAGCACACAACTCTGCTACCCTACAAACACAATATTATCCATTATATAGAGTCCCTTTAAGAAAACCCTTTACTGTCTAGAATGATCGTATCATAATACTTGTAAATGAGGGACCATTGTCCATAATAATATAAAGATGAAAGCCATGTTTATTGCTAAGTTTTAGTTTCATTAATAACTAGATTTGATCTTATCGTTAGTCTGGGTTTTGTGTTTCATTGTCTGTTGAGTGAGAGTGCATTATCTGTAATAATACGATATGTTTCAGTTTTATTACTAGCTAATTTTGATCTTAACACTTGTCTTCTACTATGTTAATTGGGATTAGACTTTACACCAGTATCATCCCCCTCCGTTTTCCATCAGGCTGTAGAAAGAAAGCCTATGGTAAAGGAAATATACCGTGTTGAAAACAGGAAGTTGAAGATTGTGTCAAAACTTCAGTTAAACCTAGTGTTCTTTGTTTTGTTAGACTATCAAGCTTAGATTCCATAGTCAAATGGGGACAGTAATGTTATATATTACAGAAGAAGCCAAGCCAAGTCATTCTGTGTATCACAATATTAACAGTATTAATATGATTAATATAGTACAACAGTTTCATAGTACGGCTGCTAAACATGGTTGCTCTTTTGTAGTCATTAATTTAAAAATGTATGTGCATATTTAATTACTAAATATATGCGTATAATAAATGAGTGATAATATCCACATTAATATAATAGATGAAAATAATATTTGTAAGAAAGATCTGTTTGCAAATCTAGACAGAGATCTCTATTTGTTGTAGAGTTAGGTACTCAGAATTAATATGGCTGTTTACAGTATTGAAATAAGATGTTACTAAGCCTGCATACTGGCATATCATGCATTACCCAGCTTTCTAGCAATGTATTGGACCAGTTTCCAATTGCCATGAACAGGACTAATTAACTGCTATACTGAGGGCCAGATCCAGTTAAAGGATAAAGTTTCATTTAAAGGTTGTTTGTGCTAATGTGAAAATTGCTTGGACAATGCCACACTAAAACCTTTAGCCTAGGCATAAACAGGGTCCAACTCATTTCTGCTGACATCAGGAATGAGAATTCCAGCTTGCAAATTGGTGGACCTCTTAAGTGTGTTGCAATGTTTAAAAAAAAATTAGCAGAGAATACTTAAATTATTGATTATACTGAAAACCGTATATGTCTCCTTTAATCTTGTACTCCAGTGTAGTAATGTGAGTAGTTGTACTGTACTGTAGTTGTATTTTGCCTATGTGAATGACAATGTATGTTCATAGTGGTATAAGTATAACAGAAAGAGCCCCAGGTCAAAAGTTGCACTAAAGCCTTTCATCCCTATATTGGCTGACAGTGGGTCATGGTAGTGGGAGGGCATTGGCTAGTGGTTGGCGGGTGGCATTAAGGCAGAGTTTCTGCCCTGCACAGCTGTGATGACTACAACCTCTAAGGTTCTCCCCTGTGATTATACAGTGCATATAATTCAGGGATATTATGGCTCACCAACATATGACAAAGATGTATGCAAAAGTGTTCATGTCTGCAAAAAAATATGCAAGGGAAAACATTCCTATATAATACTTTATTACAGGAAGCTTACAAAATTATAAAATGTAGTCTGCATGAAGTTACAAGTTTTTGGCTTGCTACATATGTTGATGTATGTTTGAATCTGAACAGAGGTGCCAATAATGATTCATTTTTGCAGACCTGTGACCCTGGCTCACAATTTCACAGGCTAATATACAGTACAACAAAAGCTCCAGATTTTTTTGTTGTTGTTGCCCCGGACAAATAGCGTCCCCTCTCCAAATAGGACTTCCCCCATCCTGAAATATCGGTCAGCAGAGAGACAAGTAGGTGAAAAAGTCAGCAAACCAGCAGGAATGAAAGTGGCAGAGCCCCCTACAGAGCAGTGCCCCATGCAGCTGCTTACACCACCTGTCCATTATAATGGCATTGTTCCTTATAATAGTATGACATGTTATACTGTCATGTTAGTATAATAAGATAAGAAACTTACTCCTTCATGCCAAGTAACATTGTATCCCAAATGTTAAACAGAGTTTTTGTTTTTACAACTGAAAACTTCCACCCCATTGGTCTGGCTTACTGGCGTCCGTAAACAAAAGATAAAGTAATAAAGCCAAAGTAATTGAAAGAAAGCTGGTAATTTAATCCCACGATTAAACGCTGTGCATCATACGCTCGTGTGAATCCAGAAAGATGCTGCTCTGCCTTTTCAGTTGATCTTCCTGGTTCTGGCCAAACGGGCGTTCTCGCGAGCGCATAGCGCTTGTTTGGCCGGAACAAGGAGGACCCATAGGGGAAAGCAGAGCAGCGCTTTTTACTTATCACATGAGCGTATGATGCTCTGCCTTAACTAAGGACGCCTAAACAAATAGGAATGTCAGAGAAGGACTCAATTAATTGTTGGCATGGTTTAGAACTTTTCATGTGGCACAGGTTAACGTTATCTGTTCAGCCTATAAAAAGAAAGATTGTAGATATTATATATATATATATATATATATATATATATATATAT
>JAKJJM010109450.1:0-10483 GCA_021901965.1 Pipa carvalhoi
CCCCCCCCCCCCCCCCCTTTGAAATACACATAATTTTCCTTGATCAGCACCACTGCACCCTTCCAATTACTTGTTGTATCCCCTGGAGAAAGTAAACGTGACATCTTATTTAAGCTGAGAAATGTTGTGAATTTATTGCAATAAATGTCATTCCATTTTTGACTTTAGTAAGAAATCCTGCAAATGCCTCTGTTTTCTGGGATATTCCAATGTAACCAGGAGTTTTCATTGTCTTGTGAGAACAAGCTTTGTCCACGTGTTCATATACTACACGTCTTTTATTTACCTTATTTACTAGAATTCCATCAATGAGAACGAAGAAAATGCACACAATGAAACAGTGAAAACGTATAAACTGCGCTTTATTTCACAGTTTTATTAAATAACAACATGATTTACAAACTGTTTTAATAATCTATGCAGCTTTGGAATAGCAGCTTCTCAAAATGAAATGATTGCCAACAAAGACTAAAATGGTCAAAGTAGCAAATGGTTCTGTGCATATATATAATAACATTTTTATATATAATACACATTAGATAATATACACATTACAACACATAAAATATAAATATACCTGGGAAGAGATAGGTCATGGAGCAGTAAATTGTTTTCACTAAAATCAAAAGTTAAAAATTCCATTCTGATGATGACAATTACTGCTAGGACAAAAATGATAAACTTGCTGTGAAAATTCGGGCAATAAAATTATTTTTTTAAAGGTCAAATGTTTTAAAAGAATGAAAAGGACAGTGATAAAATATAGTAAAAAGTGCTTCGCTGCTAAATAGATTTGTCTCCTGGCCCCTCGCTTTTTCTATAATTACTGGAATTTTTCACCCCCCCCTTACATTGTTAGTGCTCTCCATCCGGCCGGCTCCCCGTGCAATTGCCTGCCCTGCCCGGGCATAGGAACGGCCCTGATTTCCTCCATATTGAATCTGTTAGAGTGATGGGTTCTTTTTAATGCTGCACATCTGAAATGATTTAGCAGGTCCCAGTCAACTACTGGGGTATGATAAAAGCTTGTGGCAGCCCCACAATGGAAAAATAACAGTGTTTAAAGAATGTTTATGCTCCCTGTTATGTTCCTATCTGGCAAACACTGGTCTTGAGGCACATTGATATAACCCACAATGCCCACTGTTCTATTCCAGACAAACATACAATACTCAGAAACTGTAAAGGTACATCTGTTCTCTGAAAGGATTGGTATTGGATTGTATTTTGTGACAGATGCACTAAAAAGCCAGTAACACCATTAAGTGAATATTTCTCCACTAGACAAATATAAGCATCATTCCAATGATTAACCTGCTAAAATGTTATTGTACCTACTGTCAAGGTACCAAACACCCTGGAATAACAAAAATCATAATGGGCAGTATTCGGTGAATTTTCAGTGAATTTTCTTATTCAGTTATAGAGCCACATTTGTAAAATAATTCTTTAGATGATGCATATTCATAACTTGATCCCTGTAACTCCACAAAGTGAAAATAAATGTCATTTTGAAAAGGAAATATTATACGTTCTAGAAATGAAGCATATTTATCAAGGGTAGAAATGTAACCTTTTCCATGTGTTCCACTTTATCCCCTTATTGCCCCTTTTCCAAAAATAAAAACTGAACAACTCTAAGAGAAATCGCAGTAACAAGGAAAACATTTGATAAACATTTATAATGGTGAAAATCATGAAAAAAAAATCAGATGTGAAACACATAAAAATTGGTTCTCATCCTTGTTAAATATGTTATTAAGCATACAATATCAATGAATGCTTTTTCATTATTCTGTTGTTAATGTACCTTTCATTATCTCCAATACGGACACATTGCTCCTCTTCATATGAGCATTTAAACAGTCAGTAACGTGAAGAAATGTTTAAAATGATCCCTTTATGGGCTGACACATATTACGCATTTATCATGCGCTATTCCAGTAGTGGGGGGAATCCGGAGGTTTTTTCTGATGTGTTTTTATCTGATTTTTTTAATGAAATTTTAAAAAGAAATGATCTATTGGCTAAACAAATCTGTTTAGTCTCCATAGTCTGCCATTGGTTTGAAATGAATTGATACAGTAATAAATATTTACAGTTTAGGAAACAGACACCCATTAATGTATAAAAAAATTATAATATCACGCTTTCTATACTGCATACAGATTTTTGGGATGGAATTATTTTGCCTGCACCACACTGGATCTGCTCTTGGGATTGGCCCCACTGATTTGGAAAATAAAAATTGGGGAGAATACACACTGTACAAATCTGATGGGAACACAATTGCAGCAGGTAGACTTATCCATTTCAAAAGAAATCAATCTGGATATGTGTGCCCTGGCAATTTTACAGAATTTGCCTGCATTTTGTATCTTAAAAATTGATCAGATCAAAAACACAGCAACACAGATGTGAAAGAGGCCTTTAAAGGGTAAATGTCAGCCAGGCTAATGCTTGAGTGCTCGTTTAACATAGGTAGGAGCAAAACGTTATCTTTAAATTGTCTCCTAAGCTAGTGGCTTTCATGTTAAAATTACTGATTTGATATGGCATGCATCAAGCCACTTGTTTATCCAGGATTTAAGATTTCTCAATTCATCTGGTGTAGCATTGACCTAAGGATAAAACACACACACACACACACAATCACACACACACACAACATTGATTGGATACATTCCTGCACACAGCACAGTAATGCACACAGCTTACAAACATATACACACACATGTATATAGATCATTATGAGTATTTAAACTCAGGATCTATAGAAGTTCAACTAAAACTTCCAGCATTCTCATGAGACCTATATGCAGTGGACTCCAACATCAGCAGGGAATGATGGGAATTCTAGTTCAATAGCAGCTGGAGAGGATCAGATTAAGGATACCAAAGATTGTAAAATGGACTAAAACTACTTATATACAGAACGAGAGGAGTCCAGTCCTCCATCACTGTCCTACATTACATGATAAACACGCAGTATTGCGAGTACAACAGCAGCCTGACAGTGGCATAGGTTCTGTATAGTTGTTTTTAGTAGTATCTAACTTCTTGGCTTCAAACACGTCCTTTTCATCCCGTAGCTTTTTGTTTATGTCTCTGTAATGGAGAAAACAAACTGATATAAGGACAAGAAATTTACACTTACAGAAACATTGTATAATGCAACTTGTATAGGATGAAGATGGCAGGCTGCATGAGGATAAAGGCCAGTATTGCACCAAGGTTATATGGGCCAGCATCTCCAACCAAAGGAACAAGGCCACACACTTGCTTGATACTATGATTTTGCTTCATTCATATTTCATTGCAGCCACCTGTGTAAAACGTTTTGGGAAAAATCCCTTCTGTATAAAAAAAAAAAAAATAAAAAAAAAAAAAATAGGAATTTCTCCTGAATTTGGCTACATGGGATTAGTCATAACATATCCACCAAGCAAGTGTGTCGCAGCGTTCCTTTGGTGGAGACATGAGTGCTAGTTCTGCAGCACAGGCCGTCAGTAATGATTTTAGTACCTTTCTAAACAGTTATAATTAAAGGTGAAATTATTGAAAGCAATGTGGTTCTGCAGGCTTTTAGAAACATGCCAGCACACTATGTTGCATTACCTAAGCAGTTCCAGTTGTCGCATGAGACTTTTCTTCTCTTTCTGCATGTTTCTTGAGACCTTAAACACATCCCTGCTGGGTAACAGCAAAACAACAAATGTACAGGTTAGAGGGAGTCCTCTACCAAAGGTCATTACAATAGCCAGAGACCTTCTAGCTGAGCTTGCCCTGAGAGCCAGAAATCATGAACCATCAGGATATGTGAACATTTTTAGTCTATGTTTGGTCCACTGGTCCTTATTCCTGTCCTCATGAAAATCATAAAATGTTATTATTACAGAATATTCCAGTTTCAACTGGAAGTAACTATTAAAATACTATTTCTACACCATATCAGTAATATTAGATGTATTAACAATGCTCCAGGAGATTTAAATCGGTGGGAAGAATGAATGCTTGACCAGAGATACATAGATATTATTTATCGACATGCAAGCACTGTGCAGTCAATTCTGCTTCAATATATAATATAGAATGTACTATCATCATTTAAATCTACATGTGGTATACATGATCACCAGTCCATACAAAGACATAGTCAGTTATTTGTCTCAATTTATCTCATGAATGAAAGCAGCTTTGGAATGTGCAGAGATGTGGACAAGTGAAAGCACTGCAATGTCCAATTACCACCATTTGCAGAATTAGTTTATTTAAAGAGCAAAACATAACTGAGCACCTGCAACAAACATAAAACATACAAATATATTTGTAAAAACAAATACAATGATCATAGAGCCCAGAGTCACATTCTTTATGCCCTGCAGTTATTTACAACTGCTACAGGTTTGAATATTGCGCTTGCCTTACAGGAATAGTTCTGTAGCAGAGCCTTCATTGTTCTTTACAGCTGAAACTGGAAAATTATTTCATTAGGACGTTCATTATTTTCACTTCAAGGTCAGAAATATTGACCAGCAAGCCAAACAGTGCTGTGTCAACTGGTTCATATTTGTTGGATCTTGCATCCTCCTAAGTTTCCTAGATATGTAATATAGTTCAAGGTAAACTCATTTAAGCGATTAAAATGATTACAGGTGTGTGTATTCAACAGGTTGCAAAACATAAAAACAATAACATAACTATAGTCAGAAAGGTAGAAAGATAATTTGTGGACATAGCTGGTCAGGAGTATTTGACAGGGTTGCATCCACACATCCATGTGTTTTCACCTTGGTTTAAGAATCATAACAATATGTTGACTGCCACAACTGCTACAAATCAGTAGCCACAACCACAACTTTGGTGATCAGTTCCACTGCTGACATCATCTCTTTGTAGTTATTTGCATTTCAGTTGTATGTCAATGTAGTCACAGCCAATCGCATGTAGCTATCCATAAAAAAAAATCTTTCCTTCCGCGCAGCTGCATCAAACTTTAGTTAGAAGTGATTTGTGTATTTCTACTGCTGAAGTCACCCAAATGCTGTAGAATTTCAAATGACAATTGGCACAAGCCCTTACACTTGCTAAATATCCAAATAAAGAGGTGAAAAACACCCGAAGAGAATAAAAAATAAAAATATTTTAATCATGGACAGAATTTTCTGCATTTTGCATAGTGGAGCCACAACAGAGATCTGTTTAAATGCCTAAATAACTTGGGATTAGGTATTCTTTGTTAGTACTTAAGGAAGGGTTTACACCAGAAATGTCCACTGCTATCTTCTCTTTTCTGCACACTATGACATAAACTCCAACTCCGGCACCATTTTGTTTGCTTATTTGCAGTGTAATGTCTTGCCAAACTTTAAAGAAAAAGTGAAAAAGCTGTGTAGGGATGGGTTAATAATTATGTCCTGCAAGCACAATAATGTCACTATCCCTACTAGTTAATTGTATGTAGACTCCCCTTGTGGTCTAAGGTGGTACAGCACCTTTTTTAGGTCTCTGGAACATTCTAGTTTGCCCAGAGACAGTGTCATAGCTGAGGCCACTCCCTAGCCTATATATGTTGATGTAAGGAAAAGCCCAGGAGGCAGAAGCAAAAGGCAGAGGATGGGCTGGTGTTCTGCCCAGGGGAGCTGCTGGAGCAGCTGAGGCCTCCACCAGTCACAGGTGGAGTGCCTGAATGAGGAATAGACAGGAATGATCTGGAAATGTTAGCTCACATAGGATGTGAGAGAAGCAGGTCAGGGAAATAGTTAATGAATGGGTATCTCTACACCCCAACAGGAGTATTAGTGGCCTAGAGGCCCAGTGTAATCCTGACTAAAAGGGATGCACAGAGAGGGTTGGACCTAGGAGAGGTTTAGGGACCCAGGAAGTAGTCCACCTAGGAGAAGGGGATATCCCTGAGGAGGCTGAGCCTGGAAGAGTGTCGTGTAAATCCTCTGATCCCTAGTAGGAGCCACATGGGACAAGGCTGGGAGCTCTGAGAGGCCTGGTAGTGGTGATAAGTATTATATGCTACCTATGCTGTATCATCTGTAACGTATTGATCTGAAACTGCTTATGTGTACTGGATGTGTTGAACTATAAGTATCTGCCTCACTACATCTTTTCTGTTATAATGCTACGATTATGTGCTGAACTACAAGTATCTGCCTCACTACATCTTTTCTATTATAATGCTATGATGACGTGTTGAACTATAAGTATTTGCCTCACTATATCATTTCTGTTATAATAAATATTCTGTATTGTTTAACTGCAAAAACACTTGCGCCCTGTCTTTTTAAGTTAACTGTTAAGTGTACCACTCCTAATGTAAGCGGGGCCTGCCCCCTGAGGTTACTATGCTGATCTGGGTATATGTAGATGTGTGCTTAGGAACATCTGGGAAAAGTACCCAGGGGGTATCTGGGCACCGCTGTGGAGGCCTGGACAAGCTAGACAAGCATATGTAGGCGTAAGCAGATGTGAAGTTAACACAACCACAAAGCTAACATTTCATCCCAAGGATGCAGTGCATTGATACATATTGGTTAGCACTTTACAGAGCTCCAGGAATCCACAACAACCTATACTTATGAATACTAATTGCAGGTTGGAAGTTTAATATTACTAGGCCTCTGTAAATGATTCCCCCTGTTTATAAAGTCTCACTAGTCTAAATGTGTGGGCACACATTAAATAATATATAAACAATCATAGAGTGCAACACTAGGGATATTATCTAAAGTCACTATTATAAAGAAAAAAAAGATTTAAATCACAACGTATGCACACCTTATAATAGTATATAGTCTTTATTCATTATCATCAGGGCATATAGAATGAAAAACACTATATAAAAACATTTAAAATATAGCAGAGGAAAAAGAAAAATTCCCCTTCTTCCATCTTGTATGAAGCCCCTAAGGAGCCATAGTAGGTAAGTACCAGTATATACCAGTAACCTTTAGCAGGAAAGAATAGCCAAAACATAAATATACTCACATATAGTCAGAGCAGTCAATAAGTCATATATTTATAGGTGCCACCACTCATCATGCAAAAGAGACATGGGGCGGTATTTATTAAGCCCAAAAAGACTCGACTGGAGTCTTTTCTGGCTTAATTTGGACAGTCCCGATTTCCACATTATGGAAATCGGTGTTTCTAGATTTACATAATATGGAAATCGGGTATTTGTACCGATCCGTAGCCATAAGTTATAATGGCTACGGTATTTTTCAGAACAAATACCTGATTTCCAGATTATGGAAATCGAAAAATACCGATTTCCATAATGTGGAAATTGGGATTCTCGCGGGAGGATAACCACCCGTGAGAAAGTCGGAAAGACTGGTACCGGTCTTTCCGACTTTCTTAAATACCGCCCATGGAGTCTTTGGGTAGGAAGCATGACTGAATGTGTTTTGCCTTACAGACAATGACTTATTGACTGCTCTGACTATATGCAACGCCGTAGCCACAGTTTGTGGTACCCGGGGCAGTGGAGGCGGCTGCCCCTTTGGTCAGAAAAATGCCGCCCCATGTGCTGCCCCACGTGCCGCCTGGGGCGGACCGCCCCCCCCCCCCATGCTACGCCCCTGACTATATGTGAAATAATTATTAGAGTAAATTTATATATTGGCTATTTTGTCCTGCTAAGGGTTACTGGTATATACATAGTACTTTTCAACTATGGCTCCTTAGCAGTGCCGTAGCAGCTGTCTGTGACACCCGGGGCGGTCGAAATGCCGCCCCCACAAAGTGCAAGAGCAACAGTTGTTATGCCGCCACCCAGGGTGGACCGCCACCCCACCCCCATGCTACGCCGCTGCTCCTTAGGGGCTATTAAAAGTGCACGTGATCTTCATACAAGATGGGGAGAGTAAGCATATATAGGAGAAGAGAATTTTTCTTTTTCCTCTGCTATATTTTATATGTTTTAATATAGTGTTTTTCACATCATATGTCCAGATGATAATGATTAAAGTCTATATACTATTATAAGATGTGCATACATTGTGATGGGAATAATTTTTTTCTTTGTAATATTGATAAAGTCCCCTGATTGCCTCTTATTCAAATTATGTTCTTACAACCTGGAATTTATAATCTATGGCTCTCCAGTAAAAGACCCGCATGGGCTGGATACTGTTCCCTGGACCTGAACTTGCATTTCTCCATGAAAGAACCAGAAAGCAAGAACCAGGAAAGATTATTCTCAGGCGAAGGAGTAAAAAGTGAGGATCAGGCAGGGCAGCTGGAAAATAGCCACCCCAGCCCCCTACACACATTTACCTGAAGCTCAGCCTGAAACCTGCTTTCCCGCTAGAGGAGAGACACGCTTTATTGTGATATAGGTTCACTATATTATGGTCACTACTGACCTGACTTTGCTGTATGTAAAGGGGAGGGTCAATAGATCAAGAGAATGAATCTGCTCATACAAGTGGAAGTTCCACAATTATTTGCTTCTGCTGCAGAATTACAAAAGCAAAAATGGAAAAAATAAGGGGAAGAAAAATAAAATTTGTACACAACTCAGAACCTATAAATCAACAGATGTAAAATGAAATTCCAGTATATTCCAATTTAAAAGCATATTAGCATGGAAGGTGGTGAAACCAATTGATAATATGACCATTTTTGCCACATTTCCTGCTAGATATCTGCAATAATGTGCGGTGATACAATGATTTTGTTATCACATTTGTTTTTTACTGCTGGAAACTTTGAATAAAATGGAAGAAATGAATGACAAAAGATGTATGTACCATGGCAAAAACTGTAGATTACTTATTGGCTTATTAATTATTATAGTATTTATTATACATAAAAAAGGCAATGTGTTTTTCTCAGTAAAACAGGTTTAAAGGCAACTAAATTTGAGTTGATCAAAAAAGAAGTTATCCCTCTGCCAAACTTTATATAGTTAATTCAGGGCTCAACTGTATCAACCCAACCCCAGGCTGTGTAAGTAATCTCAAAGTTCTGCGCTCATACATGCAGTAAAATACACTAATAATACTGCATTCCTATACATTACTATCATCCATAGAATAGACAGAGTTCTTTAAACGTTTCAGTACAAATAAGCAAGCAGTCTACTGTAATAATAATCTGACCACTAGAGGGCACTGTTTAGTTAGAATCTAAAACGTTTTTATATTTTGTATAGCAGCAAATAAGGTTCTTTGTTCACTGTAATCTCGGCCCATATAATATTATATTAAAATGAACTCTACTTACATAAATAAGGGCATAGTTTACATTGAAACCACTTGTTCTAGCTTGATATTAGACTTATTTGTCCCCGATTTGGTAAATGTATCAACCCGAATGGAAACATATAAATAAATGTCCCATCGGAAAGCTGTCACATTATCCACAGGTATTCCTACATTATCTCAGGTATTCAAACCTGTTAATCAATAATCATAGACTGTAGATAGAGTCAGGGCTTGTGCTTGTCTCTGTATGTTCTTGGTGAAATGCACACCATATTATACTTCCTCACACTTGGAAGAGTACAGTGGGTTCATAGATGTATTCTATGTAGGTTCCCAAGAGACCAAGGATAAAGGTCCACAACTAAACTTCCACTTCGAGATAAGGATCAGTACAAGCAGTTTGCACTATCCCACAGCAGTAAAGGTAAACAGACACTAAAAACATGTCATTTATTATATTAACAAGGCCCCAGGACAATGTTCAAAAGACCTTAATGTAAGGCCTGGTTTTTAAACTTGCCTTTCATGGTTTCATGGGCCCGGTGCATTTAAAAGGTCTGTAACAGTCATTGACTATTTTTGTTTTGAGTCTCTAGCTCTATGCTTAGGACCCGAAAAATAGTGTTTTTTGAAATAATACTTGTACCACATGCCACACCAGAGAGAAATCTGCAGATTAGTGAGGTTAAAACAAAAAATAAAAATAAAATGGCTGGTGTAGGAAAGAGGGGTTCTAGGTTTTTTGAGAACTTGCCCGACATCTCTGTTAGCTATAAGTTGTTTGGTGCCATATTTTTTGCTCCATAAGACGCACTTTTTCCCCAAAAAAGTTGGGGGAAAATGTCCATGCGTCTTATGGAGCGAAGATTACTCTCCTTACCCCAGCGTTCCAGCGATGCTGCTCCTCTCAGCGTGTCTCTCTACAATCAGGTAAGTTCAGCATGAAGTCACTCCTAGGTGCCTTTGGGTCTTGTTGGCTCTATTCGCCAACAAGACCCGAAGGAGTCGATGAGAGCCGTCCCGCTGAACTTACCTCATTGTGGAGACACGCACTGAGAGGAGCAGCATCACTGAAACACTGGGGTAAGGAGAGGAGGCACGGGAGGGGAGTCAGGAGGGCGGGTGGGCAGGCATGGGATGGTAGGCAGGAGGGCAGGCCGGCAGGGGAGGGTAGGCAGGAGGGTGGGCAGGCAGGGGAGGGTAGGCAGGAGGGCAGGGGAGAGATGGCAGGAAGGCAGGTAGGGGAGAGATGGCAGGGG
>JAKJJM010109509.1:0-14227 GCA_021901965.1 Pipa carvalhoi
GAAATCGAGAAACACAGATTTCCATAATATGGAAATCGGGACTGCACTTATTAAGCCCGAAAAGACTCCGGTGGAGTCTTTTCGGGCTTAATAAATACCGCCCATAGTCTACTATCCAAAGCAAGGCTTTAAGATTAGTATCAACATGTAATACTAAAGTTGTGATTTATATGCAAAAATACAGTAAGGATTATGCTGAACAACCCTCTAGAACTGTGAAAGCTAAAATCAAGAACCTGAGGGAAACCTTAGAAATATAAATAGAGCAAAGTACTTCTTTGTATGTATGTATGTATGTATAATTTTATTTATAAAGCGACACAAATTTATGCAGCGCTGTTCAATTTAACAACACAAAGTACAATACAGACATGGGAAAAGTGCAATAAACAATACAAGTGCAGTATCACAAGGATAGTTCACTTAAGTGCTAGGTTGTGGGTGACACATGAGGTTAGAGGTCCATGTCCCGTAGAGCTTACAGTCTAATTGGGATGAAGACATTACATATACAGATAGGAGTGTAATAAGAGCTGTATCAATGTGCCGAAACACAGGTCAATAAATACAAATATGTTGCGAAGGAAAAAGCGACAGGTTTTAGCAGTGTTGGAGATGTGTTTAGAGAAAGAGAGAGCAGAGTCAAAAGTCACCCCAAGGCAACATATAGAGGTTACAGGGTTGATGATTGCACCATCAACTAGAATGGAAAAGGAGGGAGCGGGTCCAGATTTTGGTGGAAAGATAATCAGTTCTGTTTTAGAGATATTTAATTTGAGCTGGCGCTTGGCCATCCACGAGGAGATTGCCAGGAGACAGTTGGAAATTTGAGTCTATATTTCAGGTGTTAGGACAGGAGCGGATAAGTAAATTTGGGTATCATTTGCATACATTCTTTAATCATGCCCTGTCCTGCACTTTTGTATATTTTCTTAGAACAGCTCCATAATTAGCACTAATAAAGGTTTTCTTGGTCTTGTTTCTGGACTTTAATACCATCCCCATCCAGGAGACCAAGGGGGTTATTGACTACAGTCTGAATTGTCGCGTAAAGGTGTGAATTCGCCAGTTAACAATGATTGCTCGCTACTCAGCGACTTCATTATGGGAATATTGTCCTGGTCACGATTTTACTACTGTTGCAGTTGCAGATTTGCTATATGAATCTGCTGTTTGAGAATTCAACAGTTGAATTTCCACTTTAATCAATAACCCCCCCAAGTCTCAGGAAGCCTTTGGCTGATTGATATCCAATAGAATCGCTCCCTAAAGTGCACCTAAAATGGGCAGTATTTTTTACACACTGAACATTCAGTTCAGTTGCAGAACACCATTACCTTTAAAGGGGGAAGACTTATCAAGTAAACCTTATCCCAGGCTGCATAACTTCTAGTACAATCTTGCACTCTTTTTTGAAGTAGAACACTAGCTTTAAACATATTAAATGAGATACTGTAAGAAGGAGTCCTAGGGTGAAAGTTATTAAGCCCGTAAAGACTCGGGGGGTCATTCCGGTAGCTCCAAATTTTCTGTCCCGAATTCACTGATAGCGAACTCCCATTTATAAAGTCGCGACCGCGACAATTCTTCCATTATAAAATCACGACCGCGACAAAAAAATTGTCGCAGTCGCCACTTTATAATGGGACTTTGCCATAAGTGAATTCGGGATGGAAAATTCGGAGCTACCGGAATGACCCCCTCGATTGGAGTATTTGCAGGTTTAATCGCAAATTCTCGCGAGAGCATCAGGCGGGATCTCGATTGCGCTTCTCTGCAATCGAGATTTTTCGCCCGATAGTTTTGTACCCATAGGACTTATGGCTACCTTTCGGGCTAAAGACCTCGACTGTGGAGAAGTGCAATCGAGATCCCCGCTATATGCTCTCGCGAGAATTCTCGGGTGAGAATTCTCGCGCAATTAAGCCTGCGAAGACTTGCATCGATGCGAGTCTTTACGGGCTTAATAACTTTCGCCCCTAAACTGCAGATCAAGTTCACCTAATAGATCTAAATAACTATCTCATTTCATCACTTTGAAAGAAAATTCCTAAGAAAGAAATCAACCATATCATCCCTATAACCAGTTTCAGCTCAGTATTGAATTATAGATACTGTATGTAGCCACAGTTTCATTGCTTTGCAGGATGTATTTGAAAATTATATCTTGTTAAAGTAATGATCTGAGCTGCACATTAAAAAGGCTTATTCATGAAAGTGTGAATTCCCAGGTGTAGCAAATTCATGTCCTTTGTGACACTATGCTCTGACAAATGCAAATTTGTTACTCCTTATTTTCTAACCAGTGCTTCCCCTTGACAGAAGCAAACAGCGACGGACATTATACAATGAGTTGTCAGGCATAAGCACAGTTTCTTTCAGTAATGACAAAATATTATGAATAGTTAGGATTGATTATAAGGAAGGACATTTTCAACAGTTTAAAACAATTTGATCACCACTATTGTTAAAATCACCTACATTGTAATAAGTGTTATTTACATCCCTATGCAATGGTAGTCATAGTTTATGTTGTCACTCTGTCACTATATTTTCTGTCATTTGAGTGTGCAGTTAATTTGCACCAAACCAGCACTTTACTGCCAACAGCCCCAACTTTGCCACTGGTGAAATCAATCATTGAATTTGGAGCAATACACCTTGCTGAATTTACTACCTTGACACAACCCAACATTTTGTAACTAGGCAAAACTCTCATGCACGCGCAATGGAATTCAAAAAGGTGAGTACGTTTGTGACCATCATAAGATGACAAATTTGATGCAAATTCTCCACATCATAGAGTTTGCTGAATACATAAAGTTGTGGCAGTGGTGAATAGACACAAATTCCTACATTTACATGACTGTTCGCACTTTGATGACTACCTAAGGTGTGGAGATGGAGCAGTAGATAACAATGTTTTACGAAGGTAAATATATTAATAATTATCCAGCCTGTATATTTTATAAGTTTTTCACTGATAAAAGGATGATCTGGTAAAACTATGTCTTTAAAACTAATATGTATAAAATACACATAATGCAGGGTTGATAGGACATTATCTCATTGTATAGCTGGACTGAAAACAATTGCAGTTGATAGTGCAGTCTCAGAACTCATTAGTAACAAGCTTTGCAGTGTGGAGGAGGGGTATGGGTAATTTCTGCCAAATACATCATATGAAACTGCAGCTTTCTTACACATAATCCAAGTTCTACAGTGCAGTGATCTGGGCTAAAAGTTAGATTTATTTAACAGTTGTAACACTATTTTTAAGTCAAACTATTTTTTCCCAGCCACTTAGAAGTACAGACTGAGCATGAGCAGGGCCTCCAGCCAAGGCAGGAGGGTTATATAGAATTTATGTCTACCTCCAGTGGCAACTTTACAGGCATCAGTATTCAATGCTGTTGGGCTGGTGCTGTCATGAGTGGTGCTTGCATGAGCGTACCGCTAGTGCATCTACTGGCTGAATGCCAGCAGGCACTGAGGAGCCTCTGCTCTCCTCAGTGCATCTTCGTAGGAATAGCCAATCCAGAGCCGCTGACATCAGTAGCGCCATATTCAAAAGGCTGAGCACAGCCTTCAGCAGTGCTTGATCATTAAGTAAGATTCAAGCATGAAAGAAGGATTCTGTTTAATCTGTCTGGCGTTTTGGATACTTACCTTGTCTCTTGAGTTTAGAGCTTCGTCCGAAGGAAGGCAAGTACTCCAAAAGCTGTCTGCCTGTGCATATGAGGGAGGGAGGATAGGCAGGCATGGGAGGGAGGACAGGCAGGCAGGGGAGAGAGGGAATTTGGTTCAGAATATATTTTTTCTTATTTTCCTCCTTAAAACCCTAAGTGAGTTTTATGCTCAGGTGCATCTTATGGAGCGAAAAATACGGTATATCGAGTACACCAGCAGCTAATATAAGAATTGTACTTACAATGGAAATAAAAGGAAAGGCTTATCTGATGTCTTTTGTCTTCCAATAAATAGTATTCCCCCTTCACCACTTTAAGAACCTGTTATAGAAACTCAAAAACAACAGATCCACATAGTGTGATAATGTTTTTTTAGTTTTGAAGAAAGTAAAAGCAATCAAAATGAACTCACATGATTCATATTTCACATATGCATTGTACAAATGTCATCAGTTAACTGATCCAGTACTCATACAAGGAGTTTTACCTATATGCTACGCTTTATCAAAGATGTTTTTTATAGTCACTTTCACTATACAACATAACCTCTGTTACTATATTTCAAATGTCCCAAATTATTGGAAAAAAAACATATATGTGTTTATTCTTAGCATTTAATCTGGAAAGTGTTTTTTTGATGGGTGCAGATACCGCAGTTTGGTTTGGCATACCGTATTTTTTGCTCCATAAGACGCATTTTTTTCTTCCAAAAGTTGGGGGGAATTGTCCCTGCGTCTTATGGAGTGAAGATTCCTTTTCTTCAGCTGCTGCGAGGTGTGGGGGGGGGCACTCTGTTCACCTCTCATTGAAGTGCATCCGCAACTATTTCAGCGGCGCGCCTCATGCACTCTGCAGGAGTACGGAGGTTAGAGAATCTGGCCCTTAGTGTTTGTAACTGTTTATTTTTTACAGTTTTGGGGGAAGACAGGGTACTGCATTTTTACCTTTGACATAAATAAATGAAAAGAAATAAATATATGTTTATAGATATTTTTCAAAGTGATTATTCAGAATACAGCCTGGGAATTTTATTAGCCTTTAAGGTTCAAGATTTAGTACAGTGCAGGTAACTAAGCCCAGAGGTCAAATATTATATAATCAGGCATAATAAGGTCTCTAGCATTCACCAGCATAGAATTCAATTATATTCCTAGATTCCTAAAGATAGATGAAAAATATTTAATCTAACCCAGTACAAGTGAGAGAAAACAGAGACATGTGCAGAAGTATAAATAATCAGATTTACCTTTAATTGATAAATACATTTGTTGGCATTTCTTTTTCCTTTGAATATAAATTAGATATGTCAGCCAGTTTAATAAAAAAATGAATCTTGAGTGATGATAAGAATATATTCTGTAACAAAATTACCCAGTATAGGCTACTAGCAATATTATTTATTGTGGTTCAGCAATTCTCCCAGAACTTGATTATAATGGCAGTAAAATGTATTTGGCACTGCAATGTTGGTTATAAACCGCATACTTACTGGCAGCCTAACCCCCAGTCATAAGTAAGCACATTGAATTTTCACTGAGAAGTTGCTCAAACACCAGCATAAAGTCATTCTATTGTTTTCTATTCAGATCTAGATCCACCTTTCATGACAGAACATGTCATTCTCGTATATGATAAGTGAAATGACAGGTGATACATTTTTCTCTGCAGACTTATAGCATAATGTGTGATATCTGCAAGGATACAAAAAAAAAAAAACCAGAGAGAAACAGCAGAGTGAAAAAATCTAAGGAACAGTTAGCAATGCAGGCTTAATAATCAAAAGTAGAGGTTCATTTTAGCATAGACGCAGCAAAAGGAAAACAAACAAAAGGCCAAGGTTTTATTATAACAAAAAGCTCACAATGTTGCAGAGGAACGTATGATTACAAATAATCCTTGCTTTTTTCTAATTTTGAAAGCATTTACTGCGAATTGGCAGTTAGTCTTCATTGAATTCTTGCACTAAATAAAATGAAATTGAACAGCTGATTAAATGTTATAGGTTACTAGACTTATTGATACAATTCTCCCTTAAAGAAGAACTAAACCACATTTACAATCAATATTCTATTGAAACCTTCTGGCAAGCCAAATCATCACAAGGAAATTTTGAATGTCGCAAGCATTATAGAAATCCAATCTACATTGTAATTCTCAAGCCGCTGAAATCACTGTTACTATATTGTTAGTCATCTGGGTACCACTCCATGATTATTTGTTACCTGGCTACATAGCAATCTACAGTATTGCTTTGTTGGGGGGGAATAGATTAGATTGGGCACACTCAGAAGCAAGCTGTGCCAGGGCATAGGTAAAAGTGGGGGTTAAAATCTCCAAATTAACTCTATGTATTATTACTTGGTTACTTATCTGTAAAGACATATCTAGGTATGTAAGTAAGATGCCACTTGCATCTGGATAACAAGACAAATTTAAGTTAGAGTGATCTGTACAGAGCCAGACTTTAGTGTCCCTTAAAGTGCTCTTGCTATGATTCCACAGCTTATGAAATTATATCATTTGAGAGATGTTTCAATAAAATAGCAGGACATGAGAATCAATGATATATCACAGGGTTAACTTCTGTTAGAAAAAAAGACATACCAGCTGTTAAAATTAGACAGATGTAACTGTAATCATTGAAACAAAATTTGTTTTTAGGATCATTGAAAGGAAAAATATGAAATATTTGCTAAGGAGAGGCTAAAAAAAGCTCCTATAGATATTTTAATAGTAAAACACTAAAAATAAGAGGGTGTTGGTCCTATAAGAGATTATTTCAAATAATTTATGGGGACAAGAAAAAAAGTAAACTTGTTAAATCTGTTTTTTTTTTAATTGGTGTTTACATTAGATACACAAATGCTATTAAATATCAGATACAACACTAGTCCAGGTTAACCCTTAAATATAACTTGTGTTACCCAGGAAGGCCGATATTTGAAAAGGAAGCAATATTACAACCAGTAAATTACACACCAGTAAGTGGCAAAGGTTTTTAAGGAGATAATAAGACATATCAATCAGGACTTTTTTTATAGTAAAGGGATTGGTTTTGTAGCAAATTGGGACTGTTCCCATCAAACTAACCCTATCAGCTTTTATTAGGAAGTAATAGGGAACTTATATCAAGAAAAAATAGCTGAGAACTTCTAAGTCGTGTCTGGCTGCTAGACACTGCTGTCCAGCTCTAGCTTCAATGGTTTTTCTGCTGGTTAGCAATGCTTCTTCTTGCTACAGCTCCTTCTTCAGAGCATCATAAGTTACAAGTGTTTCTTTCTTACTGCTCTTCAGTCCTGTGCTCCTGCATTCATTCCTGTGTTCCAGCCTTAATATGGTCCTGTGAGTTGCACTTTTTCAGGGTTGCTTCCAAGTGTTACCCGTGATACAGTTCAGCTGTTCCCATTCTGTATTATTCTTTAGCTTGGCCATGGCTTTTGCCAGAAAAGAATATAGAACATTTAGTATAGGATTAAGTCTAAAGAGCAAAAAATTGCCAAATATTTAAGAAGTGCACCAGTACAAACAAGGGATATCTAACATGCTAGAAGCAAAGAGTTTTATGAAGCAGCTAATGTGGTGTTTGTATACAGCACTTTTCAGGGGCCAAATGTATGCATTTTTCAATGTTAACATTTGGTTCCATCTACTTTGCCTTATACAAAAACACACAATATAATTAGGGAATAATACAGTTAGGAAGAAGGAGCAGAGTCATGGAATATACCCACAAAAGCTTTATTCCATTCACAACATGTTTTGGGCTATACAGACCTTTTATCAAGTGTGATAGTGTGATACCAGGTTACAGTCAGGTTTTACCTTATCCTGGCATGATGTCTGGTTGGATAGGCATCCCTCTTTATAGGCGTGTGATTGTATTTCTCACATGGTGTAAATTTTTCACATGATGTAATTTTTTTTTGCATGTATATGTATTCATCATTTATCTATATATTTATTGTATCTTTAGAATGTATTTTAATATGTGAACGCAATTTATTGTGCCTTGAATTTGAGATTTTTTTTTAGCAATATCACTTTGCCTTTAATATGTACCTGCCTTTAATATGTACCTGTTTTGGATACACTTCCTTTCCCTCCCTTTGCTATTATGTCATCACTGAGTGGGTGGGGCTTAATGTATATATTGGCCTGCACTTGTAACACTATCACACTTGATAAAGGGCCTGTGTAGCCCGAAACATGTTGTGGATAGAATAAAGATTTTGTGGATATATTCCACAACTCTGCTCCTTCTTCCAAACTTTATTACTCAGTGCTTTATTTTGGTGTGTGTGCAGAGCACCTCACTGTAACCTGGTAGTAACACAATACACACACACTGTGTAGCCTGAAACAGAAGTGGAGCTGGGAAATATTGGTACAGCAAACCTTATTTGCTACACAGTACAATTAGCCTAATTAATTTTCTGCTTAATGAACAGTAACATAAGCAATTACTAAAATCCTCTCAGTATAGGAGAACTGTACTGTACATTTAAATTAAAAATTTGGCACTCCAGATCAGTATTCTTATTAAATAAATAAGGCATCCCAAGCCTTAACTTAGAGCATAACTTAGGATATATAAAGTTGTTATGGTATTCCAAGAATTCCATTTGTTTTTATAGTCACAATTTATTTTATGACTTCCAGCATACTTAATAAACAGCTAGGGGTACTTTACTTAAATCCTGAATAAAACACATTTTAATGTATGCAGGGAAACTCTGGGAAACAACTCTACAGTCCTTATTTGGAATAATTAGAGAACAATGATAGTACTAATGACTAATTCCATAAAAACAGATATCCAGGTTTAAATTTTAAACTAAACAGAAAAATGAATAAATGACCATTAAATGTACAAAAAAAATCCATAATTGAGATTTATTACTACTAAAACATTCCTTACATACAAAAATAGGCCTGTGGATCAATTATTCAATTTACTACATTAACCTTTATCTCTATGTGAACAGGAAATTGCATAAATGTATATTTCAGCCATTCCTAACAAGATCTTAAACATAACTTTATCAAACATTCATTTTTTCCACTGTTGATAATTACATCTATAAATAAAATTAATTTATACTTAAATTATGTAACCAAATTTCTTTTATATTAGACCATGTATGCAGTAGATGAAATGGAAGAATTCTTAGTCATAAACTAGACTTTAAATACAAGCTTGCTAAATTCTTATACATGTCAGCATGATATCCAATTTTATTTAATACCACTTCAGTAGTACTTTGGGGATAAGCAAAAAATGCTGCAAAGTCTTGAAGTACACTGTATTATAACTGAGGGATGAATTTGAAAGAATTGCTTGACAACACTGGGGTTTCAAGTATTATATTACAGAAGATGATTGAATCAAGGGTCCTCAAACAAGAAGAACAATCCAGTTAAAGAGAATATATAACAATACTTTAAAAGATCAACATTGCTTTAACCTATGTGGTAACAGGCAAACCTCACACTCCTCCCTCCCCAAAATGAAGCAAGTAAGAGCAAAGCAACTTCTGCATCTTTTGATTTCATATTAGTCTTCTCCACAGGCCTACACTGCTTTCAGGGCCTGTGCTGGCTTCTGCTGCTCTGAACTTCGTTCAACACAAGCAGTGTCATAAAGAGGCCCAAAAAAGTCTGATTAAATTGGCCTTATTATGTACTTGTCTATGTATATCTGATTTAATAGAAAAATAGATTGTAAGCTCCTCAGGGGCAGGAATAGAAGTAAATGATTAAATAATACATTTTAATCATTACATTATAGATAGGTGGAGTGCTCAAGGCATATCATAATATATTTAGACCATTTATTTTTATTACACTATAATTTGATAAAATATGTCTGATTGTACAACTTAGAAAGCCCTTTTCAGGGATTAGAGATACACAGTGCACATCCCTGATGAGAGTACCCAATTAATGCAAAAGGCAGCATCAGATTTCCTTTTACTCAGTGGAATCACTGCACAGAAACTGGACCCCAATGGCAGGGACAGGCAGAGCAAGAGGCACACTGTTGCTTGCTACTGACAAAAAGTAGAGAGCTCTGTATAGAGAAAAGTGCTTAGAGAGAGAGCAACTCTGTTGCTATGTGACTGGCCCACTAGCCGGTTAGCCCGACGCCAAGCACTTCCAGCGTAGCGGCTGAATCCCTGGCAAACAGAACCAAAGGTGCTGCTTTACAGACAGGAAGAGGCTGGAGAATCACCAACAGGAGGCGGATTAATGGTATGTGGCCAGAGGGAAAGTCAGAAACACCGAAGGCAGCAAGCTGCCAAGTATAAAACGCCTAACACTGACAAGGGTAAAACACAAGAGTAGTCCAATTAACAAAGCCTTTGGGGGTCAGAATTCCTAGGATCAAAAAGACTCTCACTAACTGCAGGTACAAACGCTACCTAAACACTGCCTAAACCAAATGGTTCTGGCAGAGAGTTGTGGTATTAGACGGTCTTATATAACATTGATCGTCATCTCATAGGTAGGAATCATGCAGAGAGTTAACCCATAGCAAGCACAAGTGCAGTCAGAGCAAAATGCTGACAGCCTTTCATGTTATATGATGCAAGGGAAGAGAAAACCTTAAGATAAAGCAATATCCAACTGTGTCTGTTCAGTTAAAAAATCAATCTCTATTACACAACCAGTTAAAAAAATAAAAAAGTAACCAGGTCAAGGGGTAGATAGATTGTCTATCTACAAATCAAACAATTCATCAAGGTATCCCGTTGTACTAGACTCTATACAGACAGAAAATCACAGTATTATATCCCAGACATAATATCCCAGGATAAACCTGAGACTATCTCTCCCCACAAAGGCCTGGAATGAAGCCCTTCAAATTTCACATAATTACAAATACATCTGTGGAGCTCCAACTAATCTCATTACCACATTTGAGCTATTGAATGGGACCTGCTGAAACTCGCTTTCTCATTTGACCATCTTTATGACTAGTAGTTACTACTTGGGCTGGTGAAGTGGAGACCTGTGGAGAAGCCTTGTTGTATTACATGTTTTATTGCACAAATTTTGATCATAAATTCATTCCATTACAGGTTTCATACACGGTTGTCCTTCTTACTGACCACCAACATGGTGCTTTACCAACACAGCAACTTAACAGATTTAACAGACATAAGACTGATCATTACCTTTCCATCATCATCATTGGTACACTCATCTACATTCACATTGTCATCCTCAAGATTTGATTATTAGACTGGGGGGGATGTATTCAAACATACTGAAATACAAAATTCTAAGTTACTTCACATCATGGTTATTGTACTTTGCTGTGCCTTTAATGCATAGCTACCCCTAAACTTACCTCCTTCCCTACTTTTTGTATTTCATTGAAATTATATTCAATTAAATGGGTGGCCTTTAACCTTTATATTGGAGTGTACTTCTAATACTCTCACACTAGATAAAGGGCCTGTGTAGCCTAAAACATGTCGTGGACTAAATAAAACATTTAGTGAAAATTGATATACTCTGCTCCTTTTTCCACAGTTTGAAGTTAACCTATATATTGTTGGTGTTTGTGAACCTTATCTTTATCTTTACTGTAGCTATTTATCAAGTATAGGAGTGGTTCAAAGCAAAGGTGAACATCTCCAAATTTGCCAGTTTGACTTCACTAGAGAATAGTAGCAAAGTATGAACTGATATCAGATCTCCTGTTTGGTGTTAAATGAAATGACAGAAAAAAATACAGCAAACAAGTAACAACATGAGGAATACTGTTGCATAGAAAGGAGTGTAAATAAATAGTGAATAAATTATGATGACAGTAGCAGTTAACAAAACTTGACAAAATGGTGAAAATGTCCTTTCTTCAAACCTGCCTATTAATAGTATTTTGACGTTAATTTAAGAAAGATTCTGTAAGTCACATTGTCTCCTTTAAACAAATTCATGGGAATCATGAATGAATAAATCATATGATAAATGACAACATTAATCATATAAAACATTTGTATGTGTATGTATATTGTAGCATACTGTGATAGAATGTTACTGTTTTTGTGTAAAATGGTGTAATGTGAAGTGGTTGTAATGTATATTTTTCATTGTTCTGAATTGTGTGCAACATACTGGAGCAGTATAGTTTTAAGATAAAGCAGCAGCCAGTAATGGAAGAGGTAATTCAGAAGTCTCACCTGTGTCTCAGGTGAGCTTGAATTACTAATTAAGGGGCTTTATAGAGAGATTGCCTCTTAGTAAAAGTGTTCACTCTCCTGTTGGAGGAGAGGTTCCATCCACAGAGAGATTGCTGTGTGTGTTAAAGGGTACTTGGGGGAAGGAAATCTCTAGGTGTGCCGTAGGGCAAAAGTTGTCCTGCAGAGCTATCGTTATAGCTGTGGTACTGAGAGAGTGAAGACATTCCTGGGTTGATGGCCCTAGAGGGATGTTACAGGAGGGAGTTCCTGTGAAAGAAGACTGGCCCTAGCTTAGCGGTAAACATAGGGCTAATTACTGTTATAAGGCGCAGTACTGCATGCCAGTGCAGACGCTAGGAGAACGACAGCCCAAAGTCTCAATAGGAGTAAGTGAAGGGGTAGCCCCAGAGAGTGAGGTGGACATCCAGCTCTCAGTCAGGGTCCTGAGGTCAAGGCTAAGGCTTCCCTGTGTTCCTGTGGTGCTGCCAAGGTCCTATGCTGTGCTGCTGTGTTACATGGAGAGAGACAAAAGGCTGCTGCTGGATAAAGACTGCTTTTTCCAGTATCAGATGCTACTGAGAGGTGACCAGAGCATTGGAACCGGTGTTGGGAGTAAAACAACTGTTTTTTTGTTATGACTTTTCTCATTATTAAATGTTACATGAATTGTACTTAAAGGAAAATGGCTGCCTAACTGTCTGCTTGGGTGTTAAAGGGGCAGTTGCTGATATATATAGGGGTTTCACTGGCTAAAACATGCTACCTGCTCCACAACCATTTGCCTAGTTCCTCACAATATCTTTATTTATAAACCACCACTAGGTTACACAGCACTGAACAATTCAACAATACTATTATAATACAGACATTGGTGAAGTGCTCAAAATAATACAACTGAAGTCAAATACAAGCATAAAATCATGAAGATGCACTACTCTAAGCATCAGGCAGTGATTGAAACCCTGCCCTGTAGAGCTTACAATCTAAATACATAAAACTATGCATACACACAAAACAATTACAAACATTGTACTGCCGATATCATACAATACCCCTGACATTAGCAATTACAGCATCAATCACAAAGACCTTGACGATCTTCACTGTTTACAAACCTAAAGGGACAACACTCTCCTTTCTGTGCTTAAGGTACAGGGTCAGAAATTGTATATATACATTGTAAAAATGAACCAGCGCTCTTTGAGTTATTGTGCCAAAAACAAGAGAGTTTTTTATTTACATAGAAACATCAAACCAACCTTTTGACTCCTCTTGGAGCTTTTACCAAGGTACCATGTATACTGGTATATTGTAAAAGTGAAAAAAGTATGCAAATTTGTTGTATTATATAATCAACAGTAGCAAAACTCTTTAAATTTATGCCAACAAATATACAGATTTATAGAAGAGTATAAAAGAGTAATTATAATGGAACTGTAATAAATTAATGTGTTTAATAAGTTAACTTGTCTAATTTTGATGTGGTGTTATAAATAATTATATTGTTGAACAATATAACAATATTAAAAAAATAATAATTTTATACAGTTATACTGCATAACTATGCTTAATATAGCTGGATACATCTGCCTTAGGTGTCTGCTGTTTGCATGGTCCAAGTGCCACCAGGGAAGTATAAATCAAAGATAACAAAAACATAATAACATAACAGAAAATCCAATTTTTGGCCATTTTACTGTGCTGCATACCATTTGTACCTTTTCTGTGCACTATAGACATTACGGTGTCCTATAAGTTTAAAGTTAGCTCTTAGCAGCTTGTTTCTTGTATAGATGGCTTTTAACCTTATTGACAGAAAAACATTAGTTTAATATGTATGTGCTATCTAGCTCACATGAAGACTTCTGACAGGGGTGATACGTTACACTAACATTCTATCAACTAGTGTTTGAAATAAAAATTACTTTTCTAGGAATGACACAGATATGCTACACTGATAGAGGTTATAAATGTACTATGTTTATTCTGCATGAAACATTAGGAATCATTACCATTATTGCAGAGTGAATTTGTTATACTGAGTTTTGTTTCCAAAAAAAAAAACATACAAGTGGTTGATCTCAAAAACCAGAGGTATCAGAGTCATTTACTTAAGTCCCAAGGCAAAAAAATCTATTTATTTTATACATATATATATTCATAAGAAAAGGACAGCACTTCTTTACAGAGCTGGCCAAAAGTATTGGCACCCCTGCAATTCTGACAGATAATGCTCATTTCCTTACAGAAAATGATTGCAATCACAAATTCTTTGGTATTAATATCTTCATTTATTTTGCTTGCAATGAAAAAACACAAAAGAGAATGAAAAAAAAGTCAAATCATTGA
>JAKJJM010109547.1:0-10412 GCA_021901965.1 Pipa carvalhoi
GATTACAGTTGCAAGTCGCTTGGGGTATGTCTCTATCAGTTTTGCACATCGAGAGACTGAAATTCTTGCCCATTCTTCCTTGGAAAACAGCTTGAGCTCAGTGAGGTTGGATGAAGATATATATTTGGGGTAGGGTGTTCTGTGTCTTCTGTCAACATACCTTTGTATCTTTTATAATGCAGAATGGTTTGGAGTACTTCACTCAGATATTCCCCTTTGTATAAAGAGAATAAATTAAGTGGCTCGGTGGTTAACACTGCTGCCTTGCAGAGCTGGGTTCTAGGTTCAATTCCACCCTGGACTTCATCTGCATGGAGTTTGTATTTTCTCCCTGCACCTGTATGGGTTTCCTCTGGGCACTCTGGTTTCCTCCCACAATCCAAAAACATACATCTGTGTGTGTGACTGAAACTAGATTGTAAGCTGTATGGGGCAGGGACTGAAGTGAATGATGAATCTCTGTAAAAGCGCTGCGTAATATATCAGCGGTATATAAATACAATGCCAAATACCCAAAAATACCAAAAAAGTAAGTGTTGATTTGTAGAACCCTTTCTGGAGTTTTAAGCTGCATCCAGCCTTTTTTGAAAGCAACATTTAATATGCAATTTCCCAATTCAATCCTACCCCAAAGAGATGTCAATATGTATACAGAGGGCAGTTATTGCAGAATATAGGCTAAACAGTGGATTTCTGTGCTATCAAAACAGGTTATTTGCCACAACTCTCTGCAGTTAGCCACTCTTCTGTTTTTCACTGGGTGACATAAGCTAATTCTAAAATATCATTATGTACACAGAGATTTGTCCAGCCAACAGGATCTTACAAATATTTTTGTTCTTTCTGGAACCAAATTGGCATGCCTGACTCAAGAGAATGATAGAAAAGACAGTAAAAAAATTGTTGTATTGGCCTTGTGGCTTTCTGGCATTAATGTATGCATGGCTATGCGTGCATCCCAAAATCTGGGACTCTAGAATGTTTAGTGCTAGCCTCCATTTTTTGTATGAGAAGTAGTTTACCAGTAGAACTAGGAATCCTTACCTTTTTTTCTTCACAGTAAATTAAAGGTCAAGGTACGTCATGGTTTTCTACTACCTGCCTGAACAATTAAGTTTTAAAATATGTGAAAAGATTCTTTAACACCTTGGATGATTAGAATGTTAAATTTTAACTTTGATGAACTGCTTATGAATAACCTTCCTCTGTTTCTTAGTAAGGTTTTCCACACTTAAGGGAGATGCAATAAAATCCATTCTTTAATGCTTTTGAGGTTTTAGAATTATTCTGCAAACTTCAAAAGTACTTTTGAAGTTTGACCTTGATGCATCTGTCAGCATAACATTAGCAGTATGCCTGGAGCACCTCAGCAGAAATGCTAGATGACATACAAGGGCCATATTAAGGAATGAGTATAAGGTTAGATTAACAAGAGGACAATTCATTTACTTATAATCTGTAAATGAAGCTGGTTAGATTAGTAATGGAGCATGTTTCACCTACAGTTGTTTAATTGCTATTGGTTCCTTGGACAATCTTTGCAACTATTCATATATTACCCTGTTACAGTTCATTTCTTGCAATAGCAATTATAGCTGCATTATTGGAGAGTCCTCTTTAATAGTATTTGAAATGACTCAGTCTGTTCTAGTGATAAGATGTATAAAAGGATAAAGACTAGTGCTTCAGGGACATGCCCTTGTATCATTCTTGGTGACCTCCAGAAGGTCTTCTGAAAGAAGCACAATAAAACAAACCTGTCTGGAATGCTTTTATTCATTTATACACCAGATTTACAATATCCAGTTAAACTGAAATATTAGTAAATGTTAACTGACTTTGCCCTGGAAGCAAAGGAAGGAGTTACCAGTGAATGCAAACCTGATTGTGTGTTAATGCATGAGTAAAACATTTGATTTGCATTGAGTGATATAAGCTTCATATGACCTCACCATATGAAAGCTTACCTTAGATGACAATACACATTCAAAATTCCTTATTGTGCAACTAAGGGAGAGAGAAAGAGAAGTGAAAAGATTTTAGAAGCAAATAACCATCATTAATGATATGCATGATAAAGGTTTGTGATGTAATGAGGGTTTTAACATTTAGTTATGGAGAAAATGGAACACTGAAGCATGGAAAGAGTAAAAGCAATGGGAAGATAACATTTCAAGAATACAATGAATTATAGAAAGTATTAACACACAAAAACAGCAGTGACTGATTGTACATGAGTATTTCACTGACAAAATAAGATAAACATATATATATTATATATGGACATGAATGTATTTCACACACACATGCCATATTTTAAGGAAAACACGCAAGTAAGATATATAATATATATATATATGCCAAAATTAGGACTGTGTCTGGTAAAAAAAGGTTAACTGGAGAGTTCAGAAAGATAACACTTTTTTTTATATGTATAGAGAAACACCACATTGTAGGACCTGACAAAATGGTCAAAGGTGATGCTCACCCAAAATGTTCTTTACATAGCCTGAAGGTTTGTAAACATTCTGATCTTTTTAAATAACAGTTCAGAATGTTTGTCTGCTCATTAATGGAGAACTATAGTCAGATTACATCTTTACATATGTTGTACTATACCTTAGTGAGAAGCGTTTCCCCCCATTAGATGTTTCATGTGAAGCAGGATGATTGATTACACTGCCCTGATAAACTCCCCACCAGAAAATGTTTGTGACATATACCAGCCAATTTTCCATGAAAAGGTTCCCTCCCCCAGGCATTTTTGCCTAATGTGTAATGTAACACCTGCGCACAAATTAGCATTCCTCTATAATTTGCATTCCAGGAATGTAACGAAGCATGACCGATGAGGCCAAAAGGTCAGCACGCTGCTTAACCAATAGCAGTCTGCAGATTTTTCTTCTCATGTTTAGCAGTTATATCACACTATTTCCTGGTGTGGGAGTTTATCAGTGTGTAATATATTCAGATGAAACATCTACTGGGATGAATCACTTCTCACTAAGTTATAGTACTACATATGTAAACATGTAATCTGACTATAGTTCCCCTTTAACTAGCCCGTACAAGGGAGCAGTTTTGTTATAATTTTTTTTTGTAGAATGTATTTTTGAATGAATAATTGCTCGTTGATTTCACATGTAAGAATTTATTCATTCATTTAAAGGTGAATGACAAAAAATTTCCATTTTCAATAAATCAATGCACGATTGATTGCTTTTGGCCTGCTTTGAATAACTTTTATTGAGCAAATCAATACATGTGGGGCCATCTTATTTCTCCAGGCCTCCTAAAGCATTTTAACCAACTGGTTTCAATTGTTGTTTTGTTAAAAGGTTTTAAAATATTAGATAACAGAATCTGCAATCTTGTAGAAATAACAATTAGAAACCCATTGATCTTTCTATACCCTGACAGCTTGCGTTAAAACTGGCCATTGTTCTTCAATATATGCAGAGGTGATGTTGAGCTAAAAACAAAATTGCTTGTTAATGTTAATTTGAAATTTACAATGTGTGTTTCTCTCCAATATAGACAGAGTATTGTTATGTTTGGGAGGTTGTTATTGATACCAGATATTGGTACTAAAAATATTTAGTTAAGTTTGTTCATGGTAAAATCTTGTTGTTATATACTATTTTACCATGGAACTGTATTTGTAATCCACCTAGAGATTCCAAATACAAGCTTTTACATGCAAGGAATAGCTCAGTGTGATAAGGGAGTATGTAAATGATAATATCTGCTGTAAAATGTATTTATTAAACCTGCTTTTGTTTCCACAATCCGAACGGTTCTCCGCTTAATGACCCTGCAGAATTAGAACACGTGAACCGATATACTTTTTCTTGTTTTTTCATTTTGTTTCATTAACTTGTCAATATTACTTCATATAGCACCTACCCTTTCCCATGGGTCACTTTCTCACAACGTGGACATTTAAACATATCCAAGCATTTATCATAATAATTGGGGCATAATAATATTGTTAACTTCAGCTATAAGATCCATGTTGGGATCCATTTTTGATAAGATAAAAATAAAACAAAACAGATAATTCCAACCAATATTTATATATAAAAAAAAACAAAACAGAGGATAATTTATTCAGATGATCTATATAATAATACTTAAAACATTCATTAGCGTATAAATAATAACATTAACAGGTATAATCAATCTAAAGCTCATTTGTACTGCTTCTGCTAACATCTATTGCTTCTGATAAATCTGCATTTTGTGATTTTAGCCACTTAATATTAGACCTTTTCAGCTGATCAAGTGGGAATTCCCAACAATTTAATATAATTATTATAATTTATTACCAATAATAATATTACTTGCTTTTTGAAGTAGGCAAACAATTAACAATGAATTGTGACTAAGTGATTCACAATGTCCTAGAATTGCCAACACAATATAGAGGTAGAATCTATTAGGGGTGTGTGGCTGAGATAATTTAGCCATATAGGTAAAAAGAAAAGTAACTGTGAAAATGCCTGAAATTAAATGTATAGTTACTATATATATATATCCAATCTGTGTTTCCAAATGTTCTAAATTGTATCTGTATTGTAAAAAAAGATTTGGATCCAGTTGATTTAAGTATATATTGTTGTGTAACAAAATAATATCTAATGGATTTATATGTAGTAATATAATGAAAAGAAATACTTATCGCCTTTACTACTCTTCAGATGATGCCATAGTGAGGATGAGAAGTAAAGGGCAATCTGTATTTATTTTCATTAATTTACTACACATAAATGTTATGTTAATTTCAGATTGATTAAATATACAAAATAGATCATTCATTGATGGATCCAAGTTTTATATTCACTATGCAATCTATTATCTCTTGCTATGATTCATGAATCGCCAGCTTTTCCATACCATAGTGACTTTGATCCTGTAAAGTAAAAATCAGGTTAAAAAGAAATCAGTCTTACCTTTAACCTCCAGCTTGCAGTCAACTTCTGCTTCACCCAGCTCATTTACTGCCTTGCAGGTATACGTACCCCCGTCATAGGGGCTAGGTTTACGGATTTCCAGGGTGCACACACTCTGATTACTAAACATTCTGTATCTGGGATCATTCATAATTACCACTTTGTTCTTCATCCAAGTAATTTTAGGCTGTTAAAATGACCATAACATTGTAACTGTTAATGAATTTAAACTGCTGCACTGAATTAAATGAATTACAATGTTAAAAATGAAAATACCCTGTACTGTTATAGCACTTATCTGGGCTCTTTGTATGATATATGTATCTGATAAGAATCTTTTTATCATGTCTTTAACCACACAAACATTGGAGGGAGACGTTGAACTTGATAGAATCTGTTTTACTGAGATCTAACATTAATCTGTGTCCTTAAAATAGATAAGAATCTCAACGCTAAAATGGAACTTTTTCCAAATTTTTTGCAAATGTAATGTGGGTTTCTAAATTAAAAAGTTTTGTACACTTTTCAGTAGTTTTTTGGTATACTTGTTAATTGTGAGGCTGGTATTGTTTATTTTTATTCTTGTTAAATGCAAACACCTTGTCCATTTGCAACTTGATGGTTGACTGATGGAGGTCAAAAGCTTCAGTAATGGTTTTCTAACACTCTCCAATCTCATGTACAACTGCACCTTTCTATGAAAATGATTAGAGATACCTCCATATTCATTCCCCATGTAGGAAAAAGGCTGAAAATCTGGGCTTAAAACACAAGAAGGGGGTTCAGCTGTTTCCTCCAAAACATATATTGATAAAGTTGTTACATAGAAATGGGATTTAATAGCTGGCAGACAGCCCAAACAAGATGCAAAACTAAAAATATATGATATGTTAATGTTACTGTTAGTGTAGTAGAATCATCAGGTAACCTGTAAGAAACTGCCTGTTGTCATTATACATTCATACTGTCATCGGTACAATCAGAACCACATTGATTTAGTTTTATTAAAGTCACTTCATTCATATTTGTCTTCTCCAACTCCAAAACACATTGGACATTAGATGATTGCATTGCAAAAAACACTGAAAAGTGAGGTTAGTCAATATCTGTGTGTTATATCTTAAATCGATTTCTTTTTATTTGTTATATAAATGTTGGAATACATTGGAATAGTGACAGCACCCGTACTTTGGAAAAGGGCTCATTTTGAGATCATTCTTTTTGCTCACTGTGTATATTTGAATAACTGTACTTATTGTTGGGTTTTCATGAGTAGCATAAATGCTATTGATGTTGGTATATGCATGATACAATTCCACAGCTACTAATTACTTACAGGTCTCATTATACTTAGCACTTCATTGATTAATATGTAATGTACATAGTCCTATTGCAGTGGTTGGCAAACTTGGTGGAGGAGGAAGCCAATTCGCTCCCTCCTCCACCTCCAACTAAACACTGTGGAGCCAGGGGGAGGAGCGCAAAGGGGGAGGAGCGGAAGCACCCAATCCCATGACCTGCCAAAGTCCAATCAGAAGGAACGTCGCGGTCATGGGTGGGGCTATGACAGGGAGGAGCGGGGTTATGGTGGGGCGCCGCATGCAGCGCGCGAGCAGCACATTGCCGACCCCTGTCCTATTGCATTGATTCAAAGCAATGGCTTAAACACACAATTGTTCCACCTTGTCAAAACTTCATGCAAATTATACAGTACCTTTGGGTTCCCTCTGAGGCTACAGTTGAGGGTAGCATTGTAACCAGCAATAGCTATTGTATTTATTAGTGGATGAGTAAATTGAGGCGGTTCCGTGAAGTCAAAATCTTCATAATCTGGGCGCTTATAAGCTTTACCTGAGTGGAAACAGAAATACATGAGTTTCACAGGCAGAGGAAGGAGTTTGAGTCTATCGTAGATGCCCGAATTGGTTGCGTTTTCGCCACTTTGCAGATTTTAGTCAATAAGTGAACATGAGGAAATGGAGAATAAATGTGAAATTATCTCTCTACATGTCTATTAGGACTTTATTCAATAAGGCCTTTAATTTTGGAAGGAAATATTTCCCAGAACATCATGTAATCATTAGGAATACAATATTTCTAAGAATAAATTATGGCATGTCAGAGAAAGCACATTTCTACACATAACATTTTTACTTGTATTTTCAAACAGCCAATTAGCATATGGGATAGAAATACAATTATATGAATTCCTTCCAATAAGTGATCATTTTTTACTTTGTTAGAACAAATAAGAATATGTTTATGGAGATTGGTCGATCCTTATTTGTGCACTATTGCTTGGCAATGATGTGTGACTCTTTTCTTGTTGGTCTTCAGTGTGGAAGGTGCTGGAGACAAGCTGTGAATTGACAAGGAATAACAGAATACAATGTAATTAAAGTCTAAATATCTAACCTTCCTTCTCAATAAGTGCACTATTTACAGTCCTGGTAGCTGCCTCACTGAGGCCGCACATATTTTCAGAAAAAATCCTGAAGTAGTACTCATTTCCTATCACAAGATCAGATATCGTGGCACTAGTTCTATGATAGTGTTCCAAGACCGTGAACCATTCCTAAGGAAACATAATTATTGCATAGTCAGTTACAGAGATTTCATACAGAAGCTACACCCCCCTTGAAGTCCAATCAGTGTAAAATCGTATATAATGTATTTAGGACTATTATAACACTCTGAAAAGGTTATGATGCTTAATTTATTGACAATACATTTAATGTTTCTTAAAATTGCAAGAGTAGTACTGATAAATTATTATACCATCGTCTTCTTGTCTGCCTTCTGAATGGTGTATCCAGTGATAGCTGCATTGCCATTGTCTACAGGTGGCTTCCATTCTAGTGCTACATTCTCCCCCCAAACCTCCTCAATTAATACTTCTTGTGGAGGCCCGGGACGATCTAGGCAAAAAAATTACTAATGTCAATTCTCTTGTTTCGATACTGTGCATAATAATATACTGTGCATAATAATATTAAACATATATACACTATATAGCAATATTATGTTGCACTTATCACATTTTATTTTTCACTGTTAAATAAAGCTATTTCAATTAAAGCTTCTGCCACATCATGTATGTTTTAATTGCTCTTGTCCATATTATCCTTATCACATGCCCATGTCTACCTTGTGAGAAAGGGCTTTCAAAGTTGACTATTATAGACATGGAAAATTGCCTGAGCGTGTTTGGCAATAGCACTAGTTGAAACTAGACCCATATTTCCATGGACCAGCTACTCTAAAGGTGGTGTGTGGGGGCCTTGGTCAACTTGTACTCAAACCACTTGATTTGGTTTGAAAATGTGAAAAAGCCAAATCGGAGACTAAGCAGAATCATTCATCTAGATTTATGCATAACTAGTGAATGAGAGACACAATTCATTTAAGTTTAGGATTTCTGTTTCTCTACATTAGGCACGGATAGGCTAAAATTTTGATAGATCATAATTTTTAAGATGATGTATGAAACTTGCCTGTTCCACCCCATATGTCACTTCAGTCATTTGAAGTAACTTTGGCTCTCCTGCTAACTGTGTATTTAACCTAAAATGCTATATAAGAAGTCATTTAAATCCGTACCAACAATCTGAATGAAGATGGAAGCTTTATCTTGAAGATTCTCCACTTTTACTTTTAAGTCATACTTCCCAGAATGACTCCTTTCTGCTTTGCGAATGAAAAGAATCGTGTCACATTCACTGTTTCGGATACTGATCTGTGTTTTATCCACGTGGGACCCATTCTTTTTCCAAGATACCTTTGGTCTTGGCTTTCCCTAAAATAAAATAATGAATATATAAAAAGCGTTGTAAGGTGAGAGAAAAACATGGGGTGATAAAAATGTCGTACAATTCCATGAAAGCTGTGGATAAGAATAGTGTCTATGCTGCACTAAGCTCTATATGCTCCTCTACATCCCTCTGACAGTGTTTACGTGCGAGAGCGTGTGTAGTTCAATTAATGCATTCTGACCAGTGGTGATTTTCAGCCAGGTCGTGCCGGGTCCCGGCTCGACTCAGCTTTGTATCACATGACTGTAGTGCTCGTTGTCACGTGACTTAGTGAATTCACCAGCAGAGCCAGTGAATCACTAGTAAGAGAATGTGATATAATGGTATTCCGCCAATGTAATACTAATTCCATCCAACTCTATAGACCAGTGATCATATGTATGTATTGCAGGAACCTTGCATTGATACAGTAACATTACTTTTCATCATGTTTGGAGATTAGGTGTGAAAGGTAAAGCTCCTTAAGGCCTGGAATATATTTTATTGTATATACATATATTTTATTGTATCCTTATTTTGTTATTTATGCTTAATATTTGTATTTTTTGACCTGTGTTTCGACACGTTGGTACAGCTCTTGTTCCACTTCTATCTGTATATGTAATGTCTTCCTCCCATTTAGACTGTAAGCTCTACGGGGCAGGGACCTCCAACCTCATGTGTCATCCTCAACTTAGCACTTATGTGAACTGTATTGTTCTTGTGTTGTTAAATTGTACAGCGCTGCGTAAATTTGTGGCGCTTTATAAATAAAATTATACATACATACATACAATGGTGTGGAGCATTTAGCTTCCTTTACCTGGAAAGGTATAACAAGGTTTACAGCCTCTCCTACTTTTCGAATGTATGTCTGCTTTAAATGACGGGGTAGGCGTATCTTCGGAGGCACTAAAGAAAGATGATAACATCAGAGTATTATACATTTTTAGCAGTTGCTTGTTAGTCTGTACAAAAATGCCATTGCACTATACTCAGTGAGGTTTTATCTCGAACGTAACAGCTGGGAAATTCCACCTTGTATACATATAGAAAGCCAACTTAAACATTAAAATGTAAAAACAATTTAAGGATCAGTAATACTTGCCTCTTGTTTAAACAGCCCTGCTCCCCCTCCCATTCTGTGTACAGACTCTTCCTCTGCAGTGCCGATAAGCCCCACCCCCGAGCGACATCAGTCACTGCACAAACTGCCAAATCCCCCCTCCCCTCTCCTTATGTAAAAAGCCTGTTCCTAACACTGGAGAAGGCGCAGATAAGACCTGTCCGACCGCCTGTGTGGCCAGCTGTGAAGAGAGAAGCTAGGGAGAGGAGGGGGCATGGCTCTCCCCTTACAAGGAAGTGCTGCAGGGGGAGGATGCAGTTACAGGGGGATATTGAGCTCTGCTGAAAGAAGAGGTGAGTCAGGAGTTTCTTAATCTTTATTTGGCTTAATAATAGGTAAATGGAGCTCTCTTTATATCCAGGGTTTATTTATCCTTTAAGCAGCTTTTCTCTCTGTCATCTTCCCTGTCAGCCCGACTTTTCTTTCCCGAGTTGGGGTGGGCGGGGCTTAATGATTGACATTACAGCTCCTCCAATCAGATCCCTTAAATCACGATCTAGCAGGGATCTGATTGGAGGAGCTGTATGTCAATCATTAAGTCCC
>JAKJJM010109603.1:0-13057 GCA_021901965.1 Pipa carvalhoi
AAAAAAAAAAAAACACTTTTGCAAATAGACATTTAATGCCCAAATTGTAAAAAAACATTGCTGTCAAAACCATTCTCCTACACAATCATTCTGCTGGCAGTAACTCTAATGACTGACATCTCTAACATTCAATCCAAACTCCTCCCAACTAAGACTGGTTGGCAGTAACGTCAATCATTGCTCTTACCACCTGCTGAACACCTGCACAGTAGAACAATCAGCTAGGAGAAGCTGTTACAATATGCATAATTCATTGGGGGCTGGAGAATCCCTTTAAAAGAAAAATATACTCTGTTAAGATTGCACAGCTACTGTATGAACAGAACATTTGTTTCTTTGCATTTTTATACATATTATTGATAGGACTAAATACACAGTGTTCTTTGCCCAACTCATTATCTATTGACTACAACTGCATCATTTATTTATGACCACTCAGGCTGCTATTTCACTGCTCTCAAAATTAAAAGCCTTGACTGCGAATACAAAGAGAATAACTGTGCAATACCCTAGTACTTTTATATTTTAACCAATAGAGATAAAATCTAATATAAATCAGGGAATATTATAATTTTTTGGAATTGGATTGTTTTTATATAGCGCTGACATATTACGCAGCACTATACAGAGATTCATCATTCACTTCAGTCCCTGCCCCATTGAGCTTACAATCTAGTTTTGATGTATGTTTTAGGAATGTGGGGGAAACCCACGCAGGTGCTGGGCGAACATGCAAACTCCATGCAGATGAAGTCCAGGGTGGAATTGAACCCAGAACCTCAGCACTGCAAGGATGCAGTGTTAACCACTGAGCCACCGCACTGCCCATATAACCATGTTCTGCATACAGCAAATAGAGATGTAATGTGGGGTAACCTGAATTATATAATGGGATTTGTTTGCCTTGAAAGCTTGGAAAGCTATTTAGTTGAGAAATAACTAGAAAGCCACAGGTTTAGGAACACTAGCTGTGTGTAACACACATTAAATTCTATGTAACCATTGAAGCGAAATCCAAAAAATAATGAAATTTCCCATTTATTTTTTTATAGCTACAATATACTCGATCCTCTGGTTCTAAAATAAATGTACTTGAAACTTTAGCAATTTTTTTATTTTTGGAGTTACTAATCATTGATAAAGAACAAGAAAAAATGTTTTGCATCCAATATCTTACTAAAGCTGCCAGTTCCATTACAGAATCCTATTAACTGCCATCAACAGGTTACCATTTCCTTGCACCCAAAGCACCAAGCATAAATTAATGATCCTCCATTAGCAAAAGAATAGGTCAACTGCTTCATTTTTATACCCACTAATTAATCCTTCGCAGCCATTGCTTTCAGTGGCAACTAAAAAAAAACCCAGAAAGCTGGGAAAACATATTTACAACTCCTTTTGTCATTTTCTAAAATGCCCAACACTTTACAACATTAGCATGTGATTTTACAAAAAAACAGAAAGCTGGGAAAGTGAAGGAAAAAGGTTTATGTGTAACAGGAGGATGTAGTCAATAAATGGTAAATGTTAAGAAAAACAAAAAAAAAAACACAATGTGGCAAACCCCATTAGAAAGTGTGGCTTTTCTCCTGTATGCAGCACAAACACCAGGAGGAAATCAAACAAAGGGTTAGGCTCTCAGACAATTTGTCTTGTTTTTTCTGCTCCTGAAACAAAGTTGTCCATGCTTCTTACCTCGTTTAGTTGTTTGACAATTTAGAGTGCATTAAAGGAGAGCAGTCACAAATATAATCATCTCTATATGTAATACATATACATAAGTAGACAACCCGTAAACAACAGGGCCTTCCACCCTTATGAACATATTAGATCGTCATTAATATGCTAATGAACCCTGACACTTCATCATAATGAAGGGGGGGGGAGGATTACACTTTTGCATAAAAATGTTAACTGTGATTTTGTGTTCTTTTTTAACATTGATTACTGGTTTATGTAAAAAATGTTACAACATTGCATTTTCTTTTACATTATTCAGTAATTAAAATGGACACAAATGAGAATTACTAACATTTGTTACACAAATCAGTTTAAAAAAAAGACACAAAATGGGAATTGCTAAATATTGTTTACACAAATGTGTAACTGCTACTCTAACATCTGGGTTCAGGCATGCGTTAAATTTTTATTCTTAAAATAGATCTTGAAGAATTCTAAGTTTCATAAAACAGTTGCTCCTGGTCTTAAACACTGATTTTCACAAAAAAGGAAAACTTGGAAAAAAGGGAAAACTTTCTAACTCCAATCCTCAATTTTCTCAAACTAGTCTTGAAAAGTCTGTTCTGTGGCACAGAACAAATCACACAGGCAAGGCAACAATGTAGTGAATTAAAGTACTTTGGAGAACTCAGATGCTGACGTCGCAACCCACTTCCTCTGGAGCTTTTACCCAATGTAGAAAATTTGTCTGATACCATACACACACAAAAGATATACACAGTAATAACTGGTGATAATAGATGAGATTTTAAGCTTTGGGGCAGTATAGAACACTCTGGTAAGAATACAACACAGGGTACAGTCTGAACCCTCTCCAATCACAAGCAGTTACTGGTGCTATCCATATAGGAAATACTAACAAATTGAAATTTCTTCATTGTTTGTATTTGGCAGTGAGCTTTGTAAAAGGTCATTTTGCTTATTTTTAATGTTATTGCAAGAATTGTGTCTTTGATCTATTGAATAAGTCGTGTTCAGTATTAAAGGTCTTATTTTTAATTAAGCTTTATATTAATGAACTGGGCTCAAGAGTCCTGTTAATGGAGCTCCCATACACTGCCTAAGGAGCAGCATTTTAATAAAATCACCATACTACTAAAGGAACTACACCATTTTCAACTGTAACTCTTAAAGTGATGTACACCAATTTATTTTTGGTGCTATAACCTATTGAAAGTACCTATCTCTGTTGGTATAGCCTAGTTAAACTATCTAACTGGTCACCAACTGTTTCTTTAATCAATTGGGTATACCAAAACACCCACATATTTACTTGTGAAGGAGACATTACACCCTCCTGACTAACAAATACATTATATTGGTTTTAATTGATAAGTAATTTATTTGGATAACTTTATTACTCAGATTCTATTTACAGAATATAGTCATTCCATACTTACCTTGAAAAAGCTCCCTAGTTGGAGCGAAACAAACATCAGTATCTTTTCACTTGGGGGACTCTACAAAATCCCCTATTTCCCCATTATCTATAGTCGACAATTATATCTCGACACTTTGTGTATTTTATTTTTCACACCTAGGTATCACTATCATTTTACAATTTATTTATTAATAAAGGTTAAGTTTTAACTTGGCACTCTCATTTGGACTAGATTAAGTGTGCAGGTGTTTAGCATTTCTTCCCCATTTCCCTTTTACCTTCTAGAATTTTCTTTCATAAAAGAAGGCATGGTCAGCATTACTTTCAAATGCATATGGTGAATCCCTTTAAGAAAACCAAAGACTCTCCATGTGTACTTTAAAATGGTAAGGACATGTGTTTTTTTTTCCCCCACTCTAAAAGTTGCCTATAAGTCATGCTTTTGTAATTTTTTCAGTGGCTTCTCTAAGTAAACAATTATACCTGATTTCTGTCATTTAGGTTTGGTCTGACAGTTTTTTTAAGCTGTCAGAAGAAGTGGGGCTTTTATCCTCTTAATTCTGGGAAATGGAGTCCTGGGCTGTAGTGTTTTGCATAACAAAGTTCAATTTGGTCAATAAAGAAGGGCTACCCTGCAAGACTGAGCACTTTATTAGTGGCAGCAACTTGTTATTTTCAAATGTGCTGCAAGTAAAAGGGGAGATCTGCTCACTAAACTTTACAGTCTATAAATTACAAAATTAAATGGATAATAGTTATAGTTAACTTCATCTCTGTAACTAATAAAATACTCAGTCTTGCAGGGTAGCATTTATTTAAATAAAACCCTGTACAACCCTTCTTTATTATGCAAAATGGTACAGCCTGGGACTCAATTTCCCAGAATTCAAAGGGTAAAAAGACCCACTTCCTCTGACAAAACAAAAAGTTGTCAGATCAGGCTGACATTGTTTGAATTTTAGCTCTTAGAAGCCACTGACAAAAATTACAAAAATATCAATGATAGGTAATTTTCAAAGATATTTCGAATAGTGAAATAGCGATTAACTATTATTTCTAAAGAACATTAAAGAATTACCTCCATTGAAATTCGCCTATGTATTCGATTCCTGAGGCACACTCCTGTTGGAGACTGTACTTCATCGGACGATGTCCCAGATGCTTGGTCACTTTCACCATCTGATCCCATCTTAAGGTTTTCATGAACAATATCTGTAACCAATACAAAAAATTATATAAGTCATGTTATCACGAGCAGAAATTGTCTGGACTTTTTTCACTTGGGATTATAAAGTGCCTTGCGAAAGTATGAAATTGGGCAAAAGGTTGAAAAGTTCAAAGGGGCCGAATACTTTCACAAAGCACTGTACATAGATACAATTAATTTGTACTACAAAGCTAATTAAATCATTTAGCTGTACAAACCATTCTTCTGTAACAGCACTCCATTTTTGTTGCACTCAACAACAGCGAACTGAACTGTGAACAGTGTGGAACAATTTCTGTTTGCATGCTGGAGTGATTCTGCTCATGTTTGCATTAGTCTTTTGGAAAAGCTACTAAATTATCTCTAGCAAAAAAGAAAACACAAAACAAGTGGCACTTGTTTATGAGCATAATAAAGTAATGCAATGGATTGTCAGCGCTAAGCAACCTTTACAGTCAACACATTCATTATGACAGATACCAAGATATAATAAGGCATTCCACAAGCATGAAACTAGTTCAGCATGGACTTCTGTTATAATGTACTTATTTCATCGTGTAAATGTTATGTTATGCATGCATCTGCAATGGAATTGGTCCAATTATGAAGAAATTCACATCAGCTGAACACTAAAATTAGGAGAGAGAGGGTAAGGACTAGTTTATAGCTTCAGACATCAGGGGTCCTAGAGGGTGAGACAAAGACACCTCTCCTAAAATATTATAGCAGATGGCTATCTCAATTTGTGTTCTATAAATGATTGTTTTTAATAGGGTATTCCATTTAGGGGCATTCAGCTTAGAAGATATATATATGAAATCATAAAACCTTGTTTTGCAGAAATACTTTACTATTTAAAGTGCCGGTTCACATATCTACTTTCAAAGAAATTAATCGTATAGCACTGCATAACTTAGTGGCACTTTATAAATAAAAATAAACATATTTTAAGTGAAAATTAAAGGCTGCATTTAAATAGCTAGTATGGCCAAATATCAATCAAATGCATCAGGGTAAAAGGGAGCTTGAGTGTAAGGGGGTTGTTCATCAACAGGGCGCAATTGTTACAGAGGTCTAGTAACCAATCCGAATTTGTCTTTGAGAATTCTAGTCTCTCTCTATACCAGTGAATACTAACAGCTTATTGGTTGTTATGAGTTACTAGACCTCTAGAAATGTTGCCCCTGCTGAAGAATTCCCCTGTATGACACTAGTTAGCTGGAACAGTATATTAATATTGCCTTATTTATTTGCTTTTTCCTGGTAAATAGTCTATGTCCAGACCCATAAGGCATAGAGAAAACTGACCATGCTGTTTGAATGCACAGCACGCACGCCTACATGCAGTGATGAATGCCCGTCTGTAGGCGCCTTTAAAGGGAAATTATCACATTTTCTGTAAGTGTCTAATTATGGTCATGTGAGTATTTTTTCTGGCACATTTCAGAACTGCATGTCCCATATGGGGTTTCTCAGTTGCTATGGAGTATGCTGCAAGTAATACAAACAGTAGCTTTGTTTGCCACACAAGAAACCGTGAATCACACATACTATACTGTGTACACTACAAGTACATCATCACTTTAAATGTGTAGCTTCCAACTGTACTGTCTAAAGTGAAACAGCTATATAACACATCGCTAGTTTATTGCTGATTTATAACTAGGTTATAAATTCATAGATTTACACTTCAAATTTGACTGGTCTCATTTTTCATAACCTTCACAGCCCCCATGTGACAGCTGCTGAAAAGCTCAACATATGTAAGGGTACTGCAAACAGATATGGTACCAATTACCATACAAGGAACTCCTCATGTTACAAAGTTACATATAATTTATATGATTTACTATAATAGCCAACACTGATAATAATAAAAATCCCAGAGGCCCAGGGGACATCTGCCAATTTAAACTTTAATTCCAAACAGCTGTCATTGTCATGAATACAACTCCACTCAAAATGTAGACCCTTGCACAGTATGGGACAACTACATTAGTTTTGTGCCTCCAGCCTTCTCAATATCTCTGTAGACTGCTTTGTATGACAACTTTAAACTGTATTATGCCTAAAGATACCTGGTTATAAACATAAAAATAGCAGCCCCAATGGTAGGATTTATCCGCTGACATAAGCAATAATACCCGCTCCCATTCAGAAATAAAGGCAAGTACATAAGTCCAGCTTTAGGCCTTTTTCCCAATACAGTTAGCTTTCAGCAGCTCTAACTTGGAAGCAAATTAGTGATTCCTATGGCCCTTACACATTAATACCATGCATTGTTTTCAAGCATTTGGCTGGGGCAGTCATGTTGTAGTTCTGGTGCAATGCTTCCAGTTGGTACTACACCTTGATTCCCATTCACTGTAACAATCTCTTGTAAACCTGACAGAGAGATTCTTTACATCTACCAAAAACTGGAACTAATTAGGGTTGTATTCAAATAGTTTTGAACTTCTAAACTCACTGTGTGATTCCTAATTTTCCCTGTACGCGTTTTTAATGCAGCTGGAAAAGGACAATCGCAAACAAAAGAGAAATTCCATTGTAAGCTTTTTTTTTTCTTTAAAGGAGTCTCTCCTAGAGCTACACCTTCCTTATGTTGTTGCTTAGGTCCAATTAATCAGTTTTGACATTTTTTTTTACATATTTTAAGCGTTTTAAAGCAAAACCCTTGGTTATGCATTTGTCTCCTGTATTCCCTTATAAAACTGAAGCTGTGGAGTGGCTTCTGGAATGACGATGGACGTTATTCCTAGGAGATTATTCTGCACTGTTAACTGGACATGCAGTTTAGGGCTGGCTGGTAACAAGGTCAGTCGTTCAAGTCGCTGGCCCACCATATCTACTTAGAAGATAAGTAAAAATAAAAATCAATTACATTGGATAAAACTAATAGCGTCTAAACTACAAACACTTTAGGTACAGATAATTCCTTTTTAAGAGCAGGGAATACTTTCTTTGTACCCTCAGAATCTTAAAATATAAAAGCTAGAGAGAATGAACTCATTTTGAAAAGAATGTAGGTGGTGTAAAATAGATCTTTGTTTTATCAATGTTTGCACTGTGTACTAATGAATGTATTATTAATGTGTTGGTGACTGTGAGCAAAATTGATTGAAGGCATTACAAGCTTGCAAAGCTGAGTGATGGAGGATTTAATTACTATAAAATAGGATCCATTTTGATAAAAGTTTCTTTATGAGAAACGGAGTTGTGCAGCTATTCAATTCTAAAAATTCCCTTTCTATTTATTGAACACTACTATTAGAAAGATTTTAACTTTGTTGTCCGATAAGGGTGTCTATTTTTGAGCGTAGCAGTGTTGGGAGTAAGGTTATTATTTTAGAACAATGGCTAGGGTAGAAGGTTGATATGTATTGAGGAATTGGAGTTTATATTGAGGAAACATAATCTGATTGGCCTAAAATGGTGAATAGACCTCCAAAGTGGTTAGTCAGAGTCCTCTTCTTAGAAAAGAAATTGTAGCTGATCATGAAAATAAAGTAAAAGCATTTACATATGACACTAAATTCTGTTAACATTAATTAATAGGATGTGGACATCTGCTCCTTACAGAAGGATTTGGACCTGATGGGAGATTAAGCAGTGAAGTGGCAAACAAGAATCAATTTAATTTGCCAGGAGTCGTCTAAGACCATCGGAATCCCACAGCAAATCCGCAACTGCTATAATATTCCCATAATGAAGTTGCGACCGTGACAATATTTTGTACTAAAGGGTCGTGGCAATAAAAAGGTTGAGAACCACTGATTTAGATAGATATAATGTTATGAACTAAGATAGCAATGTATAAAATGAACAAGACTTAAGGCTAATTAGGGAGGAAAGGGGGATCTAGGAATAATAGTGAAAAGCAATATCATTAACAACCAGTCAGTTCAAGGAAGCCATAGTATAAGCTAATTAAATGTTAACATGCAAACAAGTTAGAAAAAGTCAAGATGTGGGCCACTTATTTAACTTATCTATATGAAAGGATCAATAAATTGTGACAGTGTACCTTTGTGAACACATGGTTAATATGTACAAATGTTTACAGGGTCAGAATTTGTTTGTTTAATTAATGTTTTTTCCCTAAGATAATGCACATATCACTACCAACACAGGAATGAAATCTTTAATTGTAAGAGCAGTGGAGCTCTGGAATTCCTACCAAAGGGTGACGAGTGATTGTATGGTTTAGTTTAAGAATGGGTTGGATGTCTTTAAGTGAATCTAGTGGTGATTGATGTAGGAATGTGCTTTGTTCACCAACTATAGAATTTGGGAAAGAATCTTCTCCTCAGGAAACAGTCAACTGACAGCTGGCCCACATGAGGATTATTCTCCTTCCCCAGGATAAATATGGAGATGCTTTTCAAAGCTTGATAGACATTTTTCTGTCTTACGTTATCACTATGAAGAGTTCTTGAGAATTTTTAATAGTCAATCACACAATGTATTTGTTCAGTATATAACAAATACACATTTAATTTACAGTAACATTTAGGTAAATCATGGGTATTTAACCTGAAAAGACCAAGAATGCTGTATAAATGACAGCTAAACTCTTAAAGGGCCAAAGGGGGAAAAAATCTAACATTTGAATAAATATGACTAATTCCAATGCAATAAATGTAAAAATTTTGTGTTGGAAGATGAATTCCTGAGTTTTTAGTATGTTGTATTATATTTCTCACTGGTGCCTGCTGCCATCTTTTTGATACTGGGTTTTTGGGGTACTTCATTAATATGTATTACCTAAAGTTCATATAAAATGCAGTAGACAGTTTGGGGGGTTTGTTTACTTAGAAGATAAAAGATGGCTTCAATAATGAAGGAGGAAAAACAAACACAAAGCAACACAAATCAGGAGGTAATATCTATATAAAGCTGGTTATTCTCTAGAATCAGACAACATTAATATCATACACATTAATAATATATCACTATTGGGCCCAGTGTTGCAAAAGCATTCCTAAAACAGGCAAACATACCCTTTGATAATGTCACCCCCACTGTGCCAATGCTGACCTCCACTATTTCTAAACAAGAGTGAGGTTCCAACAGTGTGCTTAAAGGGGATCTCCCACCAGCAACACTCCACTGGAAAATCTGTGGCTGGTGTTCAGTAAAGGAAATAAGAGTTGATCAAAGACTTTGTACAAGTAGAAAACATACATGGACACCAGGATTTTAAGATTTTCTTTCCTTCTTTCTTGGCAAACACTGAAAACAAAAGAAGCGCAAAAAAGCACTAAATAGTGCCTGTATCAGTCAATAGGTAACGGCCCTTGTAAGAAAACCCTTCAGACAATAGTGAAAGGGTGAGGAGTAATTTTAGCACCTCCAAACAACGTGCTCCAAAGTGATAGACAAAACCCCAGTTGTGGGGAGGCTTACCAGAAATAAACCTAAAGTGAGCCAAACAGTATATCAGCCAAACAGCACAGCTCTTCTAAAAAGTGGCAGCCATTCTTTTCATACTCGAGAACTAATTGTACTCTTCAATAGGATACGGTCCCATCAATTAGGCAGCATACGTTCATAGAAATAAAAGAACACTTCCCATAGCGTAATATGCTTCAAAAGGTTTAATCGTAGTATAAAATAATACAATATGAATGATAAATAAACGCCTGTAACCCTCAATGGGTGAAAGATAAAATGGTCCCCTTATTCTCAACGCGTTTCGCTGCGTTTGCACACAGCTTCCTCAGGAGTGTCAGAGACTTTCAATCATCCAAGCGACAGTGGCCTTTCCTTCTTTCTTGATAAAGTATATGATGTTAAGTATGTATGTTTATTACTTTTTATGTAACTTCTCATTACAATTAATTTGAACTTTTATTATTTGGTGCTAGGGTGTCATTACTTTTTGGTCGCAACTGTATTTAAATTAGGATCACATAATATTGGGTTTTCTAGTCTGAAGACAGCATAAATAGCTTGGTATATGGCTACACTGAATTCGACTACTCTCATGGATAACTGTCCATCTAATGGGGAAAGTAGTTACAGCAGCTGACAAACCACCACTTCCTGTGGATGATACACTGAATGACTAACCGTCTGTTACCTGTTCGCCTTAAGGGATTGCAAAGGTGGTGACCAATTCAACCAAAAGGGTTAAAAGTGGCTGGAAAAGATTTACTTATTATTTTAAGTAATACTACCACATCAGCAAGGAGTAGGCAAATGTAATGGTGTGATTACCTACTGCAAACAAGTACAAGAGATACTCAGCTTTTAAATAGTTAATTGTTTTCTTTGAAGATCCAGCATTCATTAGTTGCATTTACACAGTAGGACACATGAACAGGTTTTGTGAACCACAGCCAATGAGTCACTAATACATTTTGAAAAGCTAACTTCCTTTTATATTTTAATAAACAGTCAAGAAAGCTCAAAGCCTCCTGCTGATACTCAAGATGCTGGTCAATTGTGTTGTGTGAAGTTTAGAAGAAAATAATAAAACCAAGTTACATTAAGGCTAATGGCACATGTTGTGTTTTAATGCAGCAGCAACAAAAAACCTCCGACAGTTCCCATTTACTAAGCTTGTTGCTGTCATATACAGCTCACAAATACAGCGTAGGTGTGTACCAACTAGAGAAAAAAAAAACACCTGTGGCAGTACTTACAAGTGGTCCATGGTGGCAACAAGGTAAATGAATACTAAACTGCTGTAGCCTTATATGCCATTAGCTTTTGTGACCAAGGAATCTTTTATACATTTTTTTTTATGGGACCCCCACCACTAGTGGTACTACATTCAGAAGAGACGTCATTTCCGAATAAGAAAAAAGCCAAATGTGAAACCTGCAAAAATAAGATGAAAACTTAATTTTTAGGACATGAAAATAGCAAGATCCTGCAGATTCCGACACTGCTCTCTGAATGGCTTCACTGCTCTGAATGAGCAGTTTTCATTCTAACCAGGGACCCACAATTGGAAGCTCGTGTGCTCGATGTCATAGTATAGATGCAGCAGGCAGTTAAGGAATCTGTCTGTTCAAATAAACAACCAACAAGTTAAAGTGAAATTTAAAAAAAAATAATTTTTTTTCACAAACAGTATTCGTTTTTTCTCTCCCATGGAGCCTTGAGTCAAACTGACTGTATGTAATAGGAGTCACTGACTGGACATAGATGCACTGCACTGGGATACAGTGAAGCTCTGTTCCATTAGTGACAAGTTTTTAAAAATAAAGAAGCTTTAGATTGTGGGATTATTTCACTACACACAGACATTCATTTATATGTTTCATATCAACAAAGATTTATCAACAGCTTATTTTTGTGTAGCTCTATACAGCAGAAATATAACTTTTCAGTGCCAAGACACTATTGTCAATTTGCAGAGCTTTCTTTATACAGTTATTTACGTATATAATGAATGGGTAGTTACACTGCTAGTAACCAATGACACACAGGTGAGTGAATACAGGGCAAATCACCAAAAATAAACCAGAAATAAACAAAGCAAAAGGTGAAAACATAGAGAAGGGGCTTTCAACATGAACCTAGGTTTATCCATGACAACACCAGTTTAGCTCTATATAATAGATGATTACAGAGATCTCTTTTTACAGAAGCATTACACTGACCCATAATTCCATAAGGTAAAGTTTTGTAATAGATTTTTCTTGTTCAGAACAGCAAGGAACACTGCCATGACAAATGATTTGGTCAAATGTTACGGACTGCTTAATTTCTGAACATGTAATTGTGAAAAACACATTTATACCCACTATTCATTTAACCTGTGTTTCTAAAACACAGATTTCTACAAAGTATTATTTCTTGTTCAAAAATACATTTCCTTTCAGTGGGGGATCCTAGGCCAGTTTATGAATATATAATAAGCTTTAGTTTTTTTTTTTAATGAAGGTACTAATAAAACTGACCAACTACTTAATACACTCTGGTTGTCACCGTTACATAAAACTATAAGTTTTGGTTAAACATGACATTTATCTAAGAATGTTCGATTTGCAGTGATTAAAACTTTTTAGATGTTTACCAGTCTAACTGTTCATTTTTGGAGACATTCAGAAGAGGTTTCATTCTACCAATGTGATATGGTTTTCTTCCAAGGGGTGCAACTGCAATTTTTTCCTGATCCTACAGTGAAGCGTATGTTATGAAAGCTCAGTAAGGTTAACCACTGGAAACTGTGCCACAAAGTTCATCATATGCATTACTCCAGGTTCCTGTTTCTTGAACAAATAGTATTTACACGGTTTACAAATAAGCTTTGAGATCACTGTCCTAATATGTCATTCATTTTGCACCATGCACATTTCTAGTTTATTATTCTACCTTTCCAGCACCAAACAGACCAATGCCATTACATATCCCATGCCTTGCTTAAAGAAAAACTATAGTGCCGATATAACTGCACACATACATAAACTCCTTTATACTAAGGCAATTGCTGACAAATAGTTTAAAAAAAAATTAGGGAAGAAATAATACTTGCCGTTAGCTTCATTGTTCAGTTCTAAAGAGAGCTGACATTTTGTCCTCCCCCACTCCCCCTTTCCCTCTTGCAAGTTAAGCAACACAAGAAGAAAAAGCTGCCTGACTGCTATTGGTTAAGCAGTGTGCTGACCTTTTGGCTTCTTGCTACCATCTGTTACTGTTTGATTAATATGTATTTGCTACAATGCTGGATATGTTGCCAGATTATTTAGTTTCCATGTTTTAGTTTAATTTTTTGC
>JAKJJM010109677.1:0-15719 GCA_021901965.1 Pipa carvalhoi
TACTCCCTTGCGGGGGTCCCTGGTGAAGACCTGGGGTAACTTAGATTCCGCGCCCTGGGCGTGGAGTATCACTCAGTTCCGGATCCTGTCATCTGCACCGCAGTATCCTCCTCCACCTTAGTTCGGTGGCATCCTCCCTCACCGAACCCTGACATGCAGCCTCTCTGTCATCTTCCCTGTCAGCCCGACTTTTCTTTCTGTGTCGGGTTGGGCGGGGCTAAATGATGATTGACATTATAGCTCCTCCAATCGGATCCCTGCTAGATCGTGATTTAAAGGATCTGACTGGATGAGCTGTAATGTCAATCATCATTTATCCCCGCCCACTCCGACTCGGGAAAGAAAAGTCAGGCTGACAGGGGAAGATGACAGACAGAAATGCTGCATAAAGTTACATTTTTTAAAATACATATATATTTACAAAAACATTTATTTCATTAGTAGAACCTCAATTAGTATTGGAGTTTTGAGGTTCACAGGTGCACTTTAGCATCACAGTCAATAAATATACCAGGCTTTTATGCTTTTAGATACTTCTTCTGAAATTTGCCATTCCCCACCAACCTCCATTCAAACATGAATTTATTGTAAGGAATGTCGAGGAGAAAACAAAAATAATTAAGTATATATATATATATATATATATATATATATATATATAATATCCTTGTATGAGAAGGTTCATAACAAGTTGGTTGATTGAGGAACTTCTAAATAAAAGTGTAAAAGTGGTATATGATATAATTATAAGAAAGCTGAGTGCTCTCTTCAATGGAGGCAACAAAAATAGAGCCATTTTGTTCCAAGGATAAATTAATTTTTTCAGGCCAAGCATTTCATATTAAATTGCATGGCTACGAGTGTGCTTCTACTGTCACTACAAATGAAGTGAATATGGGCTATTATCTCTTACTGCCTGATAAAAAATGACATGTTGTGCCTTTTAGGGAAGACAAAACCAATTACATTTAATCCCTTGTGATGTGACTTTCCTTGTTACCACATGAAGCACCACTTACAGCTTCTATTAACTTGAATTAGTATCCATCTTAGAATGATAACGTCTGTCCTGGTAGCCCAGTTAGGTGTTACCATGCCTCAATACATTCTTGGTAGGCTAAGTACCTCTGTATGATTAGAGAGAATGAGAAAGGTGACAAGAACATTAATCTCTTTCAGGGAAGTACACTTCGGCACTAGTAATCTTCTTTCACACCATACTCAACTCACAAAGTACAATAATAATAATAATTTAATAATTCATCTTGTTAACAGACGAATTATCATTTAGAAACTAAAAATCTTCTACTATTCAACTTCTTTTTAGAGATTACCAGAAGGATTAGAGAAATATATTTACCAATATACTGCAACAAACTCCTAGGAGGTTATATATTAAAGGACAAACAGTTGTGTAAAGCCAAGAATTTGCATCCTTTCATGACTTCTCTGCTTAGTAAACTCTGCGATGTGACGAATTCGCTACCAATTTGGATACTTACATCAGTCACAGACTTATGGAGCTATTCGTATCACATTGCATGCATGTGCACAGGTAATTTGGTGATTTAGCAAGAGACAGAGTCTGTCAAAGGAGTGAATTCCAAAAGGTGTATTGCTCTGAATTGGAGCACCAGGACAATCTGAAAATAAAATGAAGAAGAGCCAATGTTCAGAGAAACCAAAGAGATAATCATTGGGAACAGGCCAAGGACATAGATGAAAAATACACACAAACATGGATCCAGCTGTACTTCACAACGAAGTCAACCAGCTTGGAGAAGGGATGGAGGAAATTTTACAAGCCAGGTAAAAGGAAACAGGAAGCACCTGAAGTGAATGGTGAATTTCTGTAAAGCGCTGTGTAATATATCAGCGCTCTATAAATGAATACATACAATACAATACAATACCTGTGCAAAACAAACTACAGGTGTGGGGTTGCATATTCAGCACCAGCCTGGTGGACAGCTCACCCAGAATCACCAGGAACACAGCACAAGAAATCTAGAGACTTATTCCTAAAAGCCTGAACAGTCACATAAAGTTCCTAATTTGATGGTTGGGCTGCAATGTGGTGTAAGGTGAATGTTCATTCAAAGGTGACAATAAAAGTTGTGACCAAATAACAACATGAATTAGGAATATGGTAACATAGAAAAGGATGTAATTTTTAATTAATACAGATAGTGGGACATTGTGAGGATGACATCACTGTACTTTATTGGTGGAATTCACATCACGCCGTATTCTACTACAATACAACTGACTATGCTGCCAAAAGCAAGAAACTGCTGTTTGCTTCTTCGCGATGGGAAACATCTGCTTAGTGAATAAGAAGAAGTCGACTTTGGAGCATAGCAACCCAAAACGACTCAAATTCAATTCGACAGTCGAATACGGGATAAGCTCCCATGAGGAGCAGTGGTAGAGCTTCATCCACGAACTGCTGCAATCATTGTCGCCAGTGCCCAACACCTCGAAGGAAACTGTGAAACCATTGCTGGGCCAGTGAGTGGGTTTCCTCACACAAACATAGTACATAAAATTACCACCCACACCTGTCAAAAATTGTAAATCCCATCTCACCTACAACTGATTTTCATATAGGCCATTATTGATATATAGGGACCCTGTGATATATGCAACTAAATTCAGGTACCCTGCTAGAAAATAAGTGCTCCCCCATTAGTAAATTTGAGCACTGCAGGGTGTGAAGCTTCTGAGAAGCTAATTTGCAGGTTCTGTAGATCAGGTCACAAAGAGGCTATATAGGAATCTGCAAAAATGCATGTAAGGTTGTCTCATCCCAATCAAGGACAGCCATAGAGAAGCCCCAGGGTAGGGCTGGTACTAGAAGATACAATCCAGTAGTCCTAGAATGTGGAACCAGTCAGTTAGGTCAGTTGGTGATGTTGTGACAAGTGTGTTAGGTAATCAGGGTATTATTTGGTAGTATACACCTTAAAAAGTGGGTGAAGAGGCATTACCCAAGGTTGAAGAGATCACAAATCCCAATGGTAAATGCTTAGTGAGGAAACTTAAGAACACTTTGCTGTAGTGAAACTTCAAGATTAGAACTTCTGTGGCAGAAATATTCTGGGGCCAATGAGGTGCTATGACTAGCGAACTGGATTTCTCATCCTATAGTTGACAATATTCTTTTATTGTAACAATAGTGGTTGCAGTGGTACCAGTTGCCTACACCCATTGTCTACACCCAGCTCTTCCCAGATTTTGATGTGTCTTTATTTTGGTACAGGAGGACAAACGGGGGTGATGCTGCCAGGGTAGAGGTGATAAAAATCTTCTACACCATGGCCCAGAGCAGACTAGGCCCCCCATTGAGCTAAACTATGTTTCTTAATTAATCACCACTAGGCCCTCTGGGGATTTCTGGGATATTCTCCTGAAATTGTTTTTGGAGAGACATATAGTAGTCACCCATTGTGGTATCTGTGGAATAGCTATGTCCAAACCTTCCATTTAGGACCCTTTTATCTAAACGCTGTTTGTCACTGCAGGAAATGCTGGGAAAGTACTGCAGTAACTATTCAACACAGTGAACTAAAAAAAAGATGGAATTTAAAAATATTTGAGTTTATGATTTGATTATTCTTTTTGGATTTGAAACGGAACAAGCAGATTAGTAAGTTATATGAAGTGACATATGCGCTGTCATTAAAGAAGAGAGAAAGCAGCTGGTGTAAGATGTCATAGAGGCATAAAGTACTGGAAATTGCAGTGAGCGTGAAAGTCTAAAAGTTTCAACTATAATAAACAACCAGTTGATAATACCCCCTGGGCTATGCTTATGGTAGATAACAAATTCAAACAATGATCATAAAAATCCACACAATGGATAAAGTAATTAACTGTGAATGCTGTTGTTGAAGGAAATAAGATGTGCTCTCTTTTATCTTTCACACACAAGTGTCACAAATTGACATAGCCATTGCAGTTTATAAAGAAACTTGGATCTGTTAATGTTCGTACTATGTAGGTTCTAATTCATCTATTGGTCTAGAACCATTGCTTGGGTTTGTTACATGTTTGTCTAGTCCCAGATGCTCTAAATGGTTTACTTGTGCGCGCATCACGCACACTGCAAAATAATTAAAAGAAAATTAAGCACTTACAAGATAATATTCGTACAAACATGATATGAAATGCACTGAGGCAACATGGACTTCCACATCACAAATCTGGCAGAATCAATTCCCAGGCAATCGCTATCATCCTGACACTTATTTTTAGTTTTCAAGCGATGGGCGGGTGCAGAGCTGGAAAAGAATCATAAGTGGAATGGCAGGCAGCTAAGAATGCTGGGACTTGCAAAGACATTCTAATTTCCAAGGGTGATTTTCAGCCCCGTCACCCTGTACAACACTGAACATTTTGCAATTCGTGTGCTTTAAAAAATCTAAAACTAGCACACCTCTCTAGCCAATTGTGATGTGGGGATGTGAATCTCAGCATTTACCATCACTAGCATCATCTGCTAACTAATTTATTTCTATCCAACTAAAGAAGTAATGACCAGATTAAGGAATTACCTGACCTAAAACACGTGTTGATTTGCATGGTCATGCATAGTACCACATGCAGATGCTAATGAGGTCAAGCAATACGATATTATGTTTATTAGTAGTACCCTAGTGTCCAGACATAGTCATTGCATACCCTGTAACTAAAGATGGAATTAGTGTGTCCCAAATGATTCTTCCACAGTCGAGGTAGAGTTACATACTTATTTAATATTACCAGACAACTGTTGCAGAACCTACCACCACTTGTTGCACTTATAAACATATTTTGGGCGAAATTTATTAAGGGTAAAAATTCCGCTTCAAATCGATATCGCGATATCTGTATTTTATGATGGTCGAAAAAATATTGCGATATCAAGTGCGACTTTTTACATAGATAAATGCCAATTTTTCCCGATATCAGTAAATCGAATATGGCATTTTCGATATCGCGATATTGAATATTGCCAGGATAATGAATTTTAAGCTTTGCCTAATGTATTTCTCGGTCAAATTTAATATCGGAAATGGCAGTATCGCGAAATTGCGATATTGAAAATGCCATTTTCGACTTTAATAAATTTCGCACTAAGCGTACTAAAGAGGTTACCACAACAAAAAAATTGCTACACTATTTAAAATCAACATACTTTATTAGAAATTGGTTAAAAAGGGTATCAGTAGCTCACATGGCTTGGCTACAGGGACAGACTATTATTCCACCTTACATGTTGAGGGCCATTCCCCCATACTTATAGAGGGTGGGCAAGGGGGACACTCTCAGAGTGCAACATTTTATGTTTTTTTGCTATGACTACCTTTGTTATTCTGAAAAAGATGTTTAGTACACTCAGCAAATGTTTCTAAGTTGTATATGTATAGCAGATTTCCTTCCACATTTACAAGCTGGCACAGTCCACACTTTTGTCATAGGATAATTTTCCTTATAGACAAGGAGTCAGCATGTAGCATAAGGAGGCAGCTTATACTGGACTCATAGGAGTTACAGAGTGGGTCAGGCAGTGCAGATACCAGATTGGGGGCACATACTGGTATAGGTACACCAATGCTTATGTGAACTGTACCTCTAGTGAATGATATCATTATTATATATATATTTTTCTTTATATAAAAGGTTGTAAGAGTCGAGGTTTAAGGAAAAATACGCAAAGGGTTTGTAAATATTCAGGATAAGACCTGTCCAGGGTTTTGAAGAGTTTGCTGCTAGGGACTTCCAGGTTGTGACCCTCAGATTAGCTCCCCCCACTGGTGACAGCTGGAAAGATTCACAAAGGAACACTGGCAGAAACCTAGATCAGCTGAACTGCACAAGTAGAACAGAATCACTAGGAGAAGATTACTTGAATTAAAAGTTACAACACCCTTGGAACCAGTAGCAGTGATTACACACAGCAACCTTGGAGCACACGCTAAACTATTACTCACAGCACCCTTGAGCTTGGCTGACGATGCTGTGCTTAACTGTGGTGTACTTGATTGTGCTTGGCTGTCCTGTGCAGGAGACGCAGGCACTGTAGATCCTCTTCAGACATACTCTTAAGACAAGGAGCTGAACATAGATCATGGTATAGCAGACCTAGTAGCAGGAACCCTAGAAGGACAATGACACTTGAGCATTGTGGTTTGCAGCACTTGAGTATTTGAATCTCCCACTGTCCAGGTCATTTCTGACTTTGGGTGGTGTATTGGAACATGACCAAGTAGGCAACCCAATGCTGCCGGCTCCACTGAGCTCTGGTATAAGGAAGTGACAATGTACACCAATAAAATGGTAGTTGAAGGAGCACTGTAGGTTTGTTATGTCTAGGGGTGATTAGGTAGGGGGAGGGGAGAGATACTCACCAATTAGGCTATAGCACTGCTCCTGCTCTCTTCTATGAGCCCAATCTCTTCTGGTCTTGACAGCCGTCACAGTCTTCTCTTCTTCCAGTTCCCCAAAAAGTGCAAGAGCCATAGAAGATTTTTGCCTGGTATGTATATAGCAACAGATTCTTTTAAATGAGAATTATTACAGAGTATAACTTCAGTTTTACTTTTCTAATAATGTAATTAGATTATTTATTTGAAAGACAAGGTTTTTCCCTTTCTCCTATGCTGCAATACAAAAGCTGTTCGCTCTATTATTTTTTTAGTTTTCTCTTTTCACTTCTTTAAGGTACAAAGCTATCCACCCACAGATGTTAACACTCTGTCTGTAATTGACTTGAAAAAGCCTACAGACAAGGTCTTTAGGATTACAATATCTATTTACACTTTTATTTTCTCTGATCTGTAATTTAAGTAGGCCGGCAAGCTTGCCCACATATAGTTCATGAAGCCATAAAGTAGACTTTTTTTTTTCCCAGTGTCTTAAGTCAGATTCTCAAAATAGATCCATTGGTATTCAGTACAAAATAACAACAAAAAACCTGTTGTTTTGCTAATTTCCCACTCAGATGGGCTTTGAATATAACACAGGCTTTGGCAAAAACTACAAATTTAGGTATTGATATTGTTAATCACATTTACAAATCTATGGATTTATCTCCACTGTTGTATTCTCTTTGACTTGCTGCTATGTTCAGGTGACTGGTATAACTCAAGATAACAGACTGCTATTAGTTAGGCCTTAGAAAGAATGCCCAACCCAGACCGTCCCAGATGATCATAGGATTGTTTCCCTATTATGGGAACCTACTATTGATATATATGTCCAACAATGCTGTTATGTTTTAAGTATATGCTCAGCACAAAGTGAGTTCTTTTAGAAGTATGGATGTGCAAGGCCCCTGGTGTTTTGGTTGGGGTTTGGATTTTTTAAGATTTGGACTTGGATCATTTAAAAAAAATATATATATATTTATCTTTTGCTCCTATATGATCAATGCAAAGTGTCTGAATTCATCTGGATGTTATAAAAGCCTGCATTAAATTTGCCCTTACCTTTTCTGTTGTCCTCTCATTTGACCCATGAGGTAGTCTTGGATGGGTACACGTTGTTTGCAAAGTCCTTGCTCTTGCATAGCTTTTCTAGAACTGCCACCTCTTTGCGGCAATGAGTCGTGGGTGCAGGCATGACTGATTAAGACACCTTGAACTACAGCAGATCAAGAAAGAAGATGATGCCCTTCCATTGGACTATGTTGTGGGTGAAAGAGGAGAGAGATCTTTGCAAAAAACTTGGGCCCATCCAGGACTACTTCAGAGTTTGGATGACAAAAAAAAAAAGGTAAGTCTGGCATACGGAAAATGTGTGGAGGTGGTGGAAGGGCTTGCTGGTACGTGTAGTTCCACACAGTAAAGCTATGGTCATAGTAGCTAGAGTGGTTCTCAGGCCCTGGGGCACATTTCTTGTGCACACACACACTTTTGTCAAATGGGGGGGCCTATGATGTTGGTCTCCTATTCCTGGGGTACTCCTAGTATAATGTGCTTGGTGTATAGCAATGGAATGCCCTTGGTGTTCCAGAAGGTTCTGGAACAGAAGGCATGGGACCAGGAGGCATGAAAAATGGAAAGTGCTGTAACAGAGGGCATGGGAACAGATAGCACTGGAACAGAAGGTGTGGGGAGTAGTTTATATGTGCGCAAACAGGTAGAGCAGAAAAGTCTTAGCAGTAGAACGCACCCACTCATTACAACCAAAGTACCAAAAATGCTAGAGGCCACACTTTTTTCTAGGCCTATGGGGGGGGGAGCCGAGACATTTTAATAAGATACCCATACCTGACTATCCCCAACATTCTCTGATGAGCTTCTACGATACATCCAGGGCATAACTACATGAGGTGCAGCATTAGTGGCTTTACTGGATCCCAAGACCTAAGGGTACTCCACTGGGCAGTAAAAATTGTATCTTATATCAAAGAACAAAGGGAAACTACAGCATTACTTGACCAACAAATAATCCCACATGTAAAGACTACCATATATTTCTAAACACAGAGATAGTGGGATCAAGAAAATAGTGATAATTGGGGTGTAGGTGCTTGGACAGGAAGGCAAGGGGGCCCAATCCCAAAGTTTGCACCAGGGCCACTTGCTTCTAGTTACGCCACTGGATATATCAGCAATAGGGTATGATCTGCTTACTAAAATCTTACCAACAACATCTGCACTGCTACATAACAACACAACATACACAGCAACATACACATAGTGGATGGCCTTAGGCAACACCTGTGCCTGAAGGGTTGCAGACTTGACATTACCTGCCCATTTACCATAACATTAACTCTCCAAATAATACTAATGTGCATAATGTTCCCTGCTGGCATGTATACTAACCTACATCATTGCTGAAAAGAGTGTAAGGACCTCTTACAGAAAGTGCTTCAACATTCCAATGTGTATGAATCCTTATTGCAGCATTGATAGCATTGATAGGGAAGGTCAAGAAGTACAAACTCCTTTGGTGAGACAATCAAGGAGGCAGGAAAGCATGGAATGCTGGGAGTCCATTGCTACACTTTAGTACTTATAGGAGGTAAAATGAGCCAGTGAGTGTTTGTAACTTGTCGCTTTAAATTGACTATGCAGCCATTATTCTCTTCAAAATTTTAGCATGTGATTGCCATTGTCCACACTAGTGCAATAAGTAATGTAATCTCATTTCAGATGGATTATACCCTAGATTTCACTACAGAGAGGTGAAAAAAACTTGTTTTTTTCGATGCTTTTTGTTGCTTTATGATCAAAGCAGCATTTTCAGTAACATAATACTCCATCGGACATAACACACTACTGCAACATTAGGATGCTCTGGATTCCATATTTAACGGGAACCCTATATTCACAGGATCTATGCATTATAACCCTTAGTCCAGGATAGCTAAAGTGAATGAAAAGATTGTTTACATAATAGGAACCATATAGTGTGTCAGTGACATTAAAAAGACATCTCAGGGAAAGTAGTATTTATAAGTACCAGTTGTGTGGACATAAAATCAGAGTGCAGCACAGTACAACCGCATACAGAACATATTTAGCTAACACATATGCATGTACATTTTACCAGCAATTATATCAGTTGTTCTCCCTAACTGGAAATAGTAAAAGTTTAGCTGAAGAACTTCACTGGGAATCAGGGTTACTCATTAGGATTCTTAGTGGTGTAATACTATGACTCCCCAGAAGAAAAAAGCCTATCATGTGCTGCATGCCCATTCTTAATCCAGAAAGTCAGTAGGACTTTGGCTGGACCAGGGGTCTAGTCATCAAAATAAAATGCACAAAGGTAATTCAGATCTTAATAAGCTGTTATGTGGTTTTGCAAGTAAAAAGCATTGCAAAGAAACAGTGGGTATTTACTAATGCAATTCACATGGGGGTGTTTCCTCTTATTAGTACAGTGATGGCTCCATCATATTGCAGACATTACACAAGGTTTTTTTTTAGAAGGATATAATTCTGTAATGGACACTATTTATTGCACTGATTTTACTTGGACTAGGGAGCTTTCTCAAAAATTCTCCTACTCGCTCTCCTTATTCTCCTGGTGACTCCCAAAGGAGTTTACATTGCTGCTTCTAGAGTTTGTCATACGTTGCAAAGAGATAAGTGCTACCATTTCTAGGGCCTTACATGTATATAACAAGAGCAGGTAGATAAATCATAAAGAGACTTACATTTGAACATAAGAACACCTACCTTAAAGGGATGTTCCAGTCTGGAGATTTCCTTTCTTTGTTCCAACACATTTTACTTCCAAAGAACTTTTGCAAATGCATTTGATTATACAATGGACCTGTTTCCTACTCGATTTTCTACTGTTAAGGCATTATGCCAGTATTAGAGATGATCATTGTTAACAGCCAATCTAAACTGAAATCTGGACCAGGAGCAAAGTGGTGGTGCCCTTGAAACTTGACGTCCCAGGTGTTATTATTACAAATACTTCACAAAAATATAGTTGAATATATTTCAAAATTTCTTGCAAAGTGAATGTGTAAGAACATGAAGAATTATCTCCAGACTAGAGAACTGCTTTAGAAGGAAAACAGCACAACAAAGGGAAGAAACTAACTAGTACATTATACAGGAACCTTAAAGTAACCATGGCTTACACAGTCTTGTTGGTTTTATAGATAAACTTTGTACAATAGGGGTGATATTTAATAAGCCCGAAAAAACTCGAATAGTCGGATTCGAGTCTTTTCAGGCTTATTCTCCCAAGATTTCCCTGTGAGATGATCCCGAAGGAGTTTTGGTTTTCGGTTTTCCGAATTGGATGTTTCGAAGGAAAGGTAGCCATCTATACTATGGCTACTATACCTTTCCATCTATACTATGGCTACTATACCTTTCCATCTATACTATGGCTACTATACCTTTCCATCAAAACATCCAATTTGGAAAACCGGAAAGAAAACTCCCATGAGATCATCTCGCAGAAATCTCGCGAGTGGATTTAATAAACTCGAAAAGACAAAATCACATCTTTTCGGGCTTATTAAATTTCGCCCTAGGACTAAATGATAAGATCCATTTTTACGCAAAGTGGGATATTTTTCAAAGTAAGAAAAAATTAGCGATAACCGATTATTATCTATGGAGTGAGTTCCTTCATTTAGCCACCCTGGGATGTTTTTTTGAGTAGAAAAAGACAGTTGATATCTATAACGGTATGAAATAGAAGGGGAATAACACTGAAAAACAAATTGTGCTGATTTGGAGGTATCAGTATTTACTGATATTGATCTTTTTCGAAATCGACAATTATTTATTGGTACTTTATAAATTTGTGGAAACTAAAAGTGCAGCTCGAAATGACTTTTAGAAATTCCCCCAAAGCATTGTAAACGCCTACTGCAATTCTCAGACACATACGTCTTTTTGCAAGATGTAAATGTTCACAGCTCTCAGGCTGTTCCTCATCACAGCTGATGATTACCCATTTGATAAATCATGCACGTTTTGGGAGAAAAAAAAAAAATAATCACAAACAAAATCGCACTTGATCGGCTATGTTAAAATAGAGCACATAATTCTAGCCACGCATAAACATCTGGAACCTTCTTCCATTTGTTTATACTGTTCATAATTCCCACATATTTTACTCTTGGTTCTGCATATTTTCTGACTGATTTTGCCTTCCTGTGATTTATGGAGCAATTTATTATCAGTGGCAATCATTAAAGAAAAGAGTAATGGCTCTGTATAAATTGTAGTCACTTAAATGCTGAAAGCACTATAGGAAATGCATGTGACATCAATTTCCCCTACTCCCCAAGAAACATATTTTAAGCCACAGTTAAATGTGCATCTGTCAGTATGTACACTATTGTACATCCTAGTGATAATGCTAAATCCGTGTCACTTCCAGGTCACATGGTAGGGGATTGGTTACCTGCTTATGTTATGGAAAAGATCTGACGTACAGAACAGGTACCCGGGATTGTGTTAGAATACTATTGATGCAAGTTTTACTACTAAATAACAGAGAACTTTAATAATAATATGCAACTTTAGTTTCCCACATTAAAATTCATCTTACGCATCTTTACCCTGTATGATCCATATCTGTAAATGAATAGGTTTCTAGATACAGTATTGCAAGTAGCATTTAAAAGTCTTTAATAAGGTAAAAACTTTCATTTTAATGTTTCTGAACAACTGTGCTGATTAGAATGTTCCTGCACCTTTAGCTCATTAAACAGTCCAATCACGTGCGAGCAAACAGACCATGTAGAGTCAGTTGGGTAGACTTACAGCTGTACAATGGAACCTGACAGATTGTGGGGGTTTTAGGGTGAACACCAGGGCCTCCTTAGACTCCGTGGGGGTCATTCTGTAAAGTCTGAATTGTAGTGTAAAGGTGTGAATTCGCCAGCTAAAGGCAGTCGCAATAGACTTCTACTGTCGCAATCGCGACTTTATAATGAGAATTTTGTCGCGGTTGCGACTTTACAAAGAAAATGTCAAAGCTGGAACTTTAAAAATATTGTCACGGTCACAAAAACATTAAAACCAACTGTATAAAATGTTATAATTTTCACTGTAATTTATATTGGTGAACATTAAGTAAAAATATTCACTTTAGTACTTGGTTTCTCTGTAAAATGACACCAATCTCCATTAACATCAATATCTTATTTATAATGCAAATGTATACATGTCAGCATTGCTATATTGATTAACGTTTCATTTCCTTTAGAAAGGACCTGTCTGTTCAGCAGTGGTGATTTTCCAAATGTTAGGGAGCCCCCCTTGCCTCCCCCCCAGCAAAAACTTCAAATTTACTAGCGGTCACATGACTGAAAGCTGAGTCCAGCCAGCTGAAAATTACCACTGCTGTTCAGTCATCTTCAGGTACATTAAACATTACAATCAGTACCCTGAATGTCACTTAGATTGTAAGCTCTGCGGGGCATGGACCTCCAACCTCTTGTGTCAACCCCAACCCGGCACTTAAAGTGATGTATCCTTGTGATATTAAACTTGTATTGTGTAATGTACTTTTCCCATGTCTGTATTATGTTTGTATTGCTGAATTGTACAGCACTGTGTAAATCCGTGGCGTTTTATAAATAAAATTCTACATACAAACATGCATAGTTTATTCTTTTGCAATATATATGTATACTTTATATAAAATGAGTTGCACAGTCAAAAATAATTGTAAAAACTTACACATATTAATTTAGGGTAATAAAAATATAGTAAACTGACATTAGTGTCAAAACCTCTTCAAAGAATGCTATTAAAATGCACCTGTCACCTCAAAACTCCAATACTAATTTAGGTTCTACTAATGAAATAAACGATTTTGTAAATATAAATGTATTTTAAAAAATGTACCGTTATACAGCGTTTCTCTCTGTCATCTTCCCTGTCAGCCCGACTTTTCTTTCCCGAGTCGGGTTGGGCGGGGCTAAATGATGATTGATATTATAGCTCCTCCAATCAGATCCCTTAAATCACGATCTAGCAGGGGTCCTAAAGGCACAATAAAACCCTATTATGTTTGAGGTTCCTAATATATGTCTATGAACGCTATGGTTAATTTTGATGGTTGTGAGCTCTTATTTACAATGCAAAATGATTTCTATATATTAAATAATATAGTTATGCTTTCCCATTGTAATCTCTCTTAGAAAAAATCGATTATACACTAGATGCTCCAACCTTTTTGATCCCGTGGAGTCTGTCTTGCTCACATCTGGCTAGATTTTGCATTCTATATTTTAAACCAGCTGCAGGTGCACTGAATATTCTAATCAGCACAGCTGGGGACAAAATGTGAAATGACAGTAATGCCTTATTAAGAATGGTTTCTAAAACGATTACAGTATTTATAAACTATTTCAGTTACAAGCATGGATAATGCGGCATAAACACGTATTTTATGTGTATTAAGGGTTTAGTGTTCCTTTAATGATTGCAAGGGAATTAGACATAAAAAAATTGAATGCTGGTATTTTGTCATTATTCCAAAGATTTCACATTCAAAAGCAAGTCAATTTTATGCACAGACTGTTGGTTCTGGTTAGTTTCTTCCCTGAAGTCAGGTCTACAGGACCATCATGTTACAAGTCTTATCTTCAGACTTCCACCCTCTTAAATGAAGCAGGACACAGTCTAAATGGCAATTTCGCTAATTGTTTTAATTGCCTTGGGTAAAATATGCAAGTGTTCCTCTACGGAATTCTACTCTAGTGATTTTGCTAATGTTATTGGGCTCTTGATCCATGGGGTATACATATATTTTGCCGTATATTTGAACACCTGTCTCTTGAATGACTATGAAATATGAAGATCAGAATTTTCTACTTGCATTTCCAGCTACTTGAGTGCACATTTGAAATTTAAATTCAAAGCAGAACAGTTTTACAAATGTAAGTTTTACTGAGAGCCTGCTGCTGCTGTTTTAACATCATTTCTAGATAGAAATATAGAAAGGAAAACAAGTCAACTTGTGAAATAGAATCTGTGCCGTCAGATCTGTTCCATTTTGTCTGGAGAGAGGACATTGTATTTCTTTTCCTTCTGGCTGAAACTAGAATTCTCTCCTCAGGGAATAAATTATTTCTTGACTGAAGAGCAAAGAGGTTGATAAACACTCCATTACCCATCTACAAACCTTTAGATGTTAAAACCAAAGTTATTTTCTGTAGAACTTGATATTGTGGTTCATGCCCTCAGATGTCTAACCTTATCATCGTATCAAAAAAGAATATCAAGTAATGGAGCATTCTGCTCCAGACTCAACCAGAATACTACATGAAGGACTAAGGGGTATCTTTATAAAACCCATTTTGACCTTAACATTTTATTTTTCAGTCTATCGACGTTTTTTGATGTTATTTCACATTTCACTGAACTTTATGAATCCGCTCCTTTATATAGGAATTAATTGGTTTACTAAACCAATTGCAAACATATCACCAGCAAATTAGTTAATGGTTAGGCCCAGTTATAAATCCAAGTAATTAATAACAAACTAGTAAAAAAAACAATACCTCTAGTAAAAAATCAAAGTGACCAGCAACAATTCAGCTAAATCCTTCTTTGGCTACAAAATCAACTGGAGTCAAGCCCCTCCAGCATGATCCTCCCTTCCCTTTACCCCTTGTGTGATATGTAGGGGAGATAAAAATGAATTAAAATCTGATGCCCTTTGAACTCTATGCTTCCACAATCTACTGGAGGGTGGGGAAAGTATGTAGCACTATTTTATCACTAGGTTAAAGTAAAAGATAAAAGTTTTTCCCACCTGGTATACTCCCAATTTTAAACTTACTTTTGAAGGGCAACAGGTGACAGTAGGTGGGGGGGAGGGGTACTGAAGAAGGGAAAGGCTAGGTAAACAATAGAAGTAGCAGCAGTGGTTAGTAGGAAGGTGGCTATGTAGCAATCTTTGGATCTTGACCTCCCAGGGGGCAGCTGCTCTCAGGGCCAGATTGGGAGTGTGCGACCTTTATGACCACACAGGGTACAATCTCCCTGGGGTCACCATGACCAAGCACACCACCCCAGGAAGGGAGGGGACAGCATGCTGGTTTCATGCACTGGGTGCCTCCCACACTAAGGCCTGCTCTTCCTGAACTACCTGTCCTTACAAACAGCACTGCATTTACTCCTCAACTGAACTGATAGACAAATAGATAGATACAGATGGATAGATAGATAGATAGATAGATACAGATAGATAGATAGATAGATAGATAGATAGATAGATAGATAGATAGA
>JAKJJM010109894.1:0-11910 GCA_021901965.1 Pipa carvalhoi
TTATCCAGCTTCAGATGAAACAACTACAGGGATGAATGGCTTCTCACTAAGGTATAGTACAACATATGTAAAGATGTAATTTGACTATAGTTCTCCTTTAATAGTTTAAGCTATTATTGCCTAATTTAATATACATTTGTGTATAATGTTCAGCTGTATTTTGTGACAGCTCCATATTTTCATTATGTATTTTATTACATCTTATATCCCCATCCACAACACCAAAAGTCTCAGAATAAATTATATTTGTTCATTTAGCCTACTTGTCAGGAACACAAGAAGCCCACAGCCTTTTATTGCAAGCAGTAAATGCACCGTGTGTGCCTGTGCCCTCATTCTTATTAGGACAAAAGATTAGTATAAACAGAGCCTACCTTCTTTTACAGTAACAAATTTCCAGCCTATCTTTCAGGTTCTCTAGAATGTTAGGTCCCAGACTCCATAGTGCAGGAGCTTCACATTACCAGGGACTCTCTGACCGATAACTTGTAGGATCAATGATTTGGGGAGTTGGTTGCATTTACACTAAGGTTGCATTCTTATATGATGTACAGGCATTGCAGTAAATACAGTTCCTTAAGTGCCAGTGTCTTTCATTCTTCTTTATGTTTCTGGCATTTGGAGAATTTATATTATTTGTTACTGTTCTTAAAAAACAAAGAACATACATTGTTATCTGATTCACTCCTCAGATTATAGTACATTAAATTCTTTGTGCAAAGAAAGACCATAAATCTGCAATTTATTTTAGATAATATATATAGCTGCAATTATCAAATGTGTGAGGGCTCTTACATTTTTACTCTTACATTAGTCAATATGGTTTCAAAGGTATTTGTATTGCATTGAACACTGATGACTAACATTGTTGTCACTTTTTGAATCACCGGGATGTAAAACTGTCCTCTTTATTTATTTTAAAAGTTATGTTATCTCATAAAATCAAATGGAAGCTATTGTTCTATGAACATTTTAAAAAGCAGTTACTGCTATAAAACATCAAATAAAATGACAAGAAAATTAATGAGCATAAGTTTGAAGAACAAATTCCTGTATTCCATTCTCAAGTAGTTAATGATAAAAATTAGTAATATAAAAGTTATTAAAGTGCTATTGACAATAGTGCAAAATTTCGCCAATGTAAGTGCTAATCGTGCTATTAACACGTCAATGTTAATGGGTCTTATATTGTATGTAATGATTAGCAATGATGACCATGAACTGCTAAAATAATCCATTTAAACAAAGTTTCTTGCTTGATAAAATCTGATAGAAAACGAATCTATCTGGTAGTGTAGCGCCCAAAAACAATGGTGAAATGTACCGATTATATTAGTAAAAAACAAACATTTATATAAAAATAGTTAAAAATAGTCACTTGAAGTAAAACAATGGTTGCGCTTGATCCAAGGAAGAAGGCCAACTGTCTCTGAGCCTTCAAAGGATGTAAAACGATCAAGGACGAGCTTCTGTGGAACAGAATGGTGCTCTGGAAAGCGCAAAAAACAAATAGGAGGGAAGCTTCCCTAGTGTGTTACCTTACAATTGACAGTGCAAATATATCAAATAATAAAGGTATCCAACAATATAGGTAAAACCAGTGGAATAATAAAATAATTCTAAATTTGGTGATAAAATCCAAAAACAGTGTGGATATGTGAATACACCAAAAAAGATATTAGTGAAATAGTTTCAAATATCCAGCTCTAAATAACATGAAAAAAATAAATAAATAAAAATAAATAAATAAATAAGCTGGATATTATATCAATGAAAATAAAAAACACACATTCTGTAGAAAAACGTATTTAAGTTGCACAGATGCACAAACAAAAACAGTTTATGACAACTTACCTTGATTATCCCTCCTCTTCATGTTTTAGAGCTAAGCTGTAAATCATCTAATGCTTTCCACTAAATTCCTTGGCTGACTGGGGTGAACAAAAACTGGAGGCAGAGCCATACCCCACACATTTGTTCAGCTGAATTCATAAAGGTTAGGATATTTGTATAATAAAAATAATGACCCTACAGGTTTCAATGTTGATGCACAACTGGACTTTCATGATAGGGCCCTGTATAAGTGGGGAAATAGGGCAACTGCTTCTCTTGCCTTATGCTTCACTGGATCTCATATTTTTAATTGAGTTCCAGGCGTTTGTGCCTAAAAATGCACATAGCTATGGGAAATGTAAAGATTGCAGTAGACTGTTATAAGCATACAATAGTATATGGATATTTACTGACAGGCAGTAGACCATGATTTTAACAGCTAAGCAGTTTAGGGGAAAATAGAGTATTAAAAGTCCATGAATGAAATTAAGCCAAAAGAAAGTGATCCAAAGCAGAGGAAAAGTTATGATGAAAAGCAATAAAATCAAAAAGGTTGATGATGCCTTACCTAGAAAAACAGAAGAAATTATATAAAAATACATCATTTGAAATATTACTAATTGGAGTTAAATAACAGTGATAGGAATAAGAATTACAATAATTCTGTCAGTTAGAATTAATGGAATAAAAAAAAATGACGTTATTTTAATATAAAAAATGCTCCTGAGCACAGTTGATGACAATAAACAGCTTTAGGCTGCAATCATTTCCAGCAAATCTATGTCTGTTTGTAGTTACCCTTATTTAAAGCTACAACAGATCAATGTATGATGTTCTGTTTTGTTTTTATTTAGCACATTATTACTTCTGTTTAAAGAACTGAACCATTCAAAATTAAAATCACATATCGACTAGCATTTCATAGGAAAGGCTTCTTCTTTTAATAACCTTGATTGACAAGTATATTTTACTTTGTAGTATAACTGTGTACATCTGTCATTAATTAAATTAATTTGGTGTAAAAAACATTTTTGAATACGCCTTGTCTTCAATCAAGAAATTTCAGTTTTATGAGCAGCTGTCATAAATAAGAATTGATATAAATGACTAACTAAGCCTGGATGAAGAACTGTTTAATGTATTGAAAAATTCTTGAATATGTATTGAATATATGCATGGATTCTAATTGGCTCATTCTAATATAAGGATTATTTCAGATTATTTGTTATCAGGGTTATTTTATCGTCCCCTATATAAAGACCTCCACTTGGGATATGAGTTGATATGAGCATTGCATTAATGGGTGAACATATGAAAGTGTCTGCAATTCAATGTGTAGACTTTTTTTTATACCTTTTGTAGTCCTGAGTGGCCATGCCTGTTTGGAAGGTTGCACCTGATAGCTTCAGACTATCACAGTTGTATGTAAGAAAGCAGAAGGAATTACAGCTACATTTTTTATACACTATAGGCTTCTTGTTTATTCCCTTTCAATATTTAGCTGGGTGTTGAAAATTATAATGATAGACAGCCTGTGACTTTTATGTTTTTGATTGTATTTCTGGAGTTTGTGCCTAAGAATGCACATACAGTAGTTATGGGAATTTTATTGCCTGTTGACAAATTGGAGGGATTGCAGTAGATTGTTATAGCAAAAAGAATTACTGACAGGTAGCAGAGCAGGATTCTAACAACTAAGCAGTTTAGGGGAAGATAAACAAATTATTAGAAAAATGATCTGAGAAAGGTGAGAAATAATCATGAAAAGATATATAATCATTAGAGACATAAGATTGATGATGCCACATATAGAAAATAGAAGAAATGAAATGATGTATTTTCAAAATCTTGTTTTTATTCGTTTAGTGAATACATAAATCACAGTCTACAATACATATACAATACTATCCAGAAAAAAAAAACATCACAGGGAACAGAAAATTAATACTTGAATTGAAAAATGGTTTTCTATATTGGAGTTTTGTAGCTCACACGTTTTCCAGGTGTCCCGCTAACACCGCAGTATTCCGTATTCCAAAAAGATTAGGTGGGAAAAAGGCGGAAATATGCCGCAAAACTTTATTTTTTGTCACTACATCTTTAGGGCTACACAGGCCCTTTCTCAAGTGTGAAAACAGGCCTGTGTAGCCCAAAACACGTAGTGACAAAAAATAAAGTTTTGCAGCATATTTCCGCCTTTTTTTGCTCTTTTTTCCCACCTAATCTTATTGGAACAGAAAATTAAGACAGATTTGAAAATAAATACCATTCAGTTTACACTTATTATGTTATTATGTGGCCACCGGAGTAGCATTTTGTGTAGGATATACACATAAGACACTTGTCCCAATATTTATCTTCATTACAGAACTTTATTTTCAAGAATTAATAGTAATCTTAACAATAAGATCTCTTTTTTTATCTCTTCTGGGGTTCTAACATTTACTTCTCTTTTTCTTCTCATACCAACTCTGCCCCTCATCTGATTATTAGGTTTTAGTGATTGTGTTTAAGTTAATATTTTTTTTTTTTTTTGTTTACGAAGAAAATCTCAGGGCCCTATAAATTTAGCTAGCTGTGTTGTATCTAGCAATAGTTCCTCTATGATCAATGTGTTTGTCATTTCTTTGGTCCCAGTGGCGTAGCGTGGGGTTCGCGGGGGGGGGTGGTCCGCCCCGGGCGGCATGTGCTGTGGGGGCGGCATGTTGTGGGCAGGGCCATTCCTAGGGGCGGACGGTGAACCCAGGGCGCCAAGCGGGGAGGGGTGGTGCCAGCCGGGGGGTTTGGGGGCACCATCACCAACCTCCGCTAGCACCCCCCCGCTTGCATGACCGCCCCGGGCGCCCTAAACTGTAGCTATGCCACTGTTTGGTCCATTCAGCTATTGGAGATGTGGAATACCTAGCAATAACCATCTTAGCTGATATTAAAGAGAATCTATTTTTTTATATCTGGCAGAGGCCTTGGTAGCATTAGCAGTAAGGTAATGGCTGGATCTTTGGGAAACTCAGCTCCTGAGATTTCCTTAAGGATATCAAATATTTGGGATTGTTTTTTCTGTTCTGTGTTGCAGAGAGGACAATGGTGTCTTGGTAGTTTGGATATTTGTGTATCTGCCTTTAGGTTTGTTGTGTGTAATAGTTAGTCAACCATGCCATGTACAATCTCACAGTTGTTGCCTGTAATGGATGTTCTCATTATTCCAATCTTGCATCATGTCTATGGGAGCCAGGTTTGGTTGTTGTTGTGAGTCCTGCATGTCTTCCCATTCAGATGCAGTTATAAGAGGCTAGATCATTTGTGTCATGGCATTTGTCTCGTCTTCCGCTTGTATTGGGGTCTTTTTAAAATATGTGCCCAATGAAGGGTTTTTTATAATTGCATGGCTGCATGGCCTATCTGGAGATTTCAGTGAACCCTTGGTCCTTCCCATGGTCACTATTTGATGCGGTAGCTAGTAGTTGTTTAGGAGGAGAGGAGAATCGGGTCAGATCCACACTACTCTGCATCTTCCATGTACCTCTGCTTGGCCCTGCCCCAGAATGAAATGATATTTAATTATTATTAATTACAGTTAGTTATCAGTCATGGGGATAAGTATTATAATCAGCAAATCAGTTGGACATAATTAAATATAAATGAAAAATAAATGGCACATTACCTTAAAAGTTAAAATGCTGCAGAGTTCAGGTGAGAACGATGACGATGAACAAAGTTATGTCTATTTATAGTTAGCCTATGTTAAAGCTACAATAGATCAATGTATGATACTCTGTTAGGCTTTCACTTAGTTCAACACTAATTATATTTTTTTAAAGAACTGAACCCTTTTTAATTAAAATTCTGTTTTGATTGAATGTTTATAGGTAAAGTTTATTTTTAATAACCTTGACTGACAAGTATATTTTCCTTCTGCGTCACAATTAGGTACACTTGACATTAATGAAATGAGATGGATGATTAAAAGTCATTTTGCAATACACCTTCTCTTCAATCAAGAATTTTCATTTTTATTAGCAGGTGTCATAAATAAGAACTGATGATTGTCTTTAAACGATACAGTTTCTTGTGTTTCATAAATTTAAATATGACTTGTATAAATAATTCTATTATGATGAACTTACAAATCAATGTTCTCTTTTGTAAACTATATAGATGTCTAGATACATGTGTATCTAGACAATACAATGGTTAAACATTTTGAAGATGTATTTCTATGTAATAGCCTCTAGATTTCTTGGCACTCATCAATAGCTAGGTAGCACAGAATAGTATAGAGTGTTTTTTGTGCAACCATGTTTACAGTTTTATAAAGGTGAGAGCAGTGGCAGTGGTGAATAAAAAAAATACTAAAGTGAAGTGAAGTCATCTCCAAGAGGATCTACTGATAGTTGTTCTTTGTATTCTTAAAGAAAACAATGTTACCATACCTATAAAAGATGTACGGGGATCCCTATTTTGGTTTTAGTTCTGATTCCATTGAAATGTTTTGGCATTGTTTAGGTTCTGATTTTTTCCCAAAGGTCTTGGTTCTGGGTTTCATTATTTAAAAAAAATTGTAAAACAAAAAGAAACGCATTTTCTCATATTTAGTAAAATAGCACAGTGTTTGAGCTCATTTGAAAGCCACATTATTTCTGGTTAGTGCAAAATTGTCTAGTAAACCCATGTAAAAGTAAACAAAGCCATCTAAACAACAACAAGTGAGAAATAATGCAAGCAACATGCAAATAAACAATGGAAAACCAAACCAGCAACCAAGCATTCAAAACAACCAAAATGAAGCACGCTAAATAAATGAACAGCCAAGTAACTAAAAAGAAAGCACTTCAAATTACAGGACCTAACATAGCAACAACTTCTGCAACCCATTTGGGCCCATGCATTATTGCCCCAAGATTTTTCCTATACCCCTACAACAATTAAGTTAAGCTAAGCGGGGTCAATGTTGGTGGCCTAAAAAGATAATAAATATTATGGGGCCCATGTCACTACCTAAGGGTGTCCACATCTTATCTTAACCTGAAAATAAATCTTAATAATGTTCCCTATCCTAAGACCAAGCTGGCAGGACTTCTTCATTGCTGAATAGGGGATAAGTGTTTTGAATGATGACACTGAAGGGACTCTTCATTTTAGATTTAGTACCTTTAAATAGGTACTCTTTACTCTATATGCAACTGTGAATATGAGTAGGGGTCATATAAATTGCCTACCATTACATACACCACTCAAGCTCTAGGAACATGGGTTATTGATGGATTTCAAAGGTCCCCCCTGTTTTTATTAATTACCCATACTTACCCACTATAAAAGGGGTAGGGGAAAAGAGTGGTTCAGAAGACAATTGCTTGTTGAATCAATCCTTACTTTATAGTACACAGATTTGGAGTAAGTTTTCTGAGGTTCTACTTGACTTTGTAACTGGACACTTGGATTTTAACTACCTTGTTGCTATTTACGTAGATATATAAATAGATGCTTGACTTTTAACTGCGTTGTTATGGCTCATTTTGTATTGTAAAAGTATGTTGGTCTTATAACCTGCTTCTGGAAAACTGACTTTCTGTTTGTTTAGATTGTCAAGAAAGAAACTGTTCACTTGTAAAAAAAAAAAAAAAAAAGTTTATCAAACTAAAAAGTCTTTACAAATTTAGAAACATCACATGCCTCTCTGCTTATGGTCATTTGCACTCACACAGAAGTAATGGTTTATTAAGTGCCTATCTATTGTGTTAACAATTCTATGGCTTCAAATAAACTTAGTACGGTTATATTAAAACCGAATGCCTTGCATCAGAAGCAGTAAATAGTGTATTCAATATCCTCATACTGGGACTGAAAGTTGGAATTCTGAAGGAAAGTTTCTTGTGCTCTTTGATATTGTAGCAGGCTTAGTCACTAGAGTCTTCAATAACAGAACACCCATGCTGAGCAGAAGAATGGAATGACCTATGTTATTTTTAGACAAAAACAAGAGATGTTTCTATAGATCTTATACTTGCAAAACAATGGCGGAATGGTGTACTCCCTCATAATTAATTTATATTCAGTAAATGTAAGAATTTGTATTATTAAACATTCCTTAAAATCTCTTGCATGATACTGAAAGAAATTGTACCTCGAAAACAAAGCCATTGTTTAGTTAATGACTTTTAATAATCTCAGCTCTGAGCAAAAGAAAGAAATGCCTTAATACATTTCAGAGCCACAGCTCTCAGTAATGAATAGAGATGTGCTAATCTGGAACTATAAGGAAGGTGAGTGAAATCTTCACTATTCTTTTATTTTTAGCTTGGTATTTAGTGGAGTGATCTGTATGTTATTGTATCTGGACCTGGATTTTACTATTGGGGTCAGTACAAATTTTTTTAATTCTCTCATAAATTGTATCATAAAATGCGTTCAGATTTAAAGATGTGGGCACTAGAAGTATGCAGTGAAACTCAGAATAATAATGGACAGGTAAAATGCTAAATCAGAGGCTGCCAGAGTTTAATATATCAGTTGCTTGGATCTGACTTATCAATACATTCAGAGTCAAGGTTTACAGACTTTGTTCAGCGGAGGCATATAACATGGGGAGAAAAATGAAGTTTTAGCACACGTTGCTCAACCATTTAAAGGAGAATTATAGTGCCAATATAATTGCCCACATACATATAAAACTCCTTTATACTAAGCCAATTGCTAACTTAAATAGTTAAAAAAAATGACTGAAGAATAAAAACTTGCCATTTGTTTCCCCTATTAGGTCTAAGGAGAGCTGCCATTTTGTCCCCCCCCTTCCCCCTCTTCCTTCTTGCAAGTCAGGCAATGCAAACAAGAAAAACTTGCCTAACTGCTATTGGTTAAGCAGTATACTGATCTTTAGACTCCATCAATCAGTCCCTACACTGGGGGTCCACAGGACCCCCACACCTCCCCACCACCCCAACATCAACCCCCCTATTCCCCCAGCATCAGTCCTCCTACCCAGCGATAATAATCATTAACTGGCATGTAAGCGGTTAAAGGATTTAGAAGACAATTATGTTATTAATTATTACTGTTAATTATTAGCACTATGGAAATAATTAGTATAAACTACATAAACTCCATCTAGTAGGGGTCCCTTGGACCCCCACAGTTCCCCCGAAAATCACCCCAACTTAGCGCAAAGCCAGTCAGGACTGCCCTCCACGACCCCACCCACTTTAGCCAATGGGGGCAGGGGTCCCTCACCTGGAGGGGGTCAATCACTGACCCCCTCCCATGGCCCCCAACCCCTTCAGCACTACGGGTTTGGGGCCCTAACCTAATTATGGCCCTACCAAAGTCCATCACTCCCTACCTAACTATGGGTTGAGGGGACTGAGGTGGACCCGCACCCTCTAACTAGTGGGTAGCCAGTCCATCACATCACCTGTAAAGAAAAGAAAAAAGCACATACATTCCACTAACATACAAAAGAAACATTAATCAATTAGCACCAAATCTGAACCCAAGTGTTTATTGATTAATTAAAAAGAAAACACAAGCACTAATTTAAAAATTCACTAAAAACTAAAGCGCTAAACTTAAAAGCAGTTGTACATTAAAACCAAACTAATTGCAAATATGATCAAAACTACAGAAAATATCAAACAAAAAATCCATTATTATTATATTTAAAAAAAACATTTTTTTTTTCATAGAGAAAGAAATTTGCATTGTCCACTGCCCTTTTCCATAGATTTCCTCTATACCTACTGAGTACTGACCAAAGCAATATATGTTACTTTTTTTAATTACTTTTATTTATTAATTAATTGTGGGCATGTTTCCCATGTGGCACTAGTCAATTAGTTACACAATGGGCGGAATTTATGAAAGTCGGTTATCCTCCCGTGGGAATCCCGATTTCCAGATTATGGAAATCGGTGTTTTTCGATTTCCATAATCTGGAAATCGGATATTTGTACTGAAAATTTCCATAGCCATAATAGGTTATGGCTACTTTTCAGTGCAAATACCCGATTTCCAGATTATTTAGATTGTAAGCTCTGTGAGACATGGATCTCCATCATTTAGATTCAGTCAATACCTGGGTCAATAGTGATTATAAAGCTTCACCTTAGATGGAATTTATTTTGCTTGTGGCTATACCTTGATCAGTAGGAGTGTAGTTTTGTGGCTATTTAGTTGTGTCACTGATTCCAATTTGTTACATGTGATAAAGAACATTGAACTCAATGCATTTTATATATGACTAAATAGTAGCAGCTTTTTTTTCTGTTTGCATCTGTCTTTTTTATGCTTGGAACATTGGGCGAAATTTAATAAATTTGAAAATGCCATTTTCGATTTGCATAAATCGAAAATGGCATTTTCTTTTCGAAATCCGAATTTTGAAAATTCTGGATTTCTGTTAGGTGTGGTAAATGTAATGAGCGGAGCTTCAATGCGTGCACCGCTCGTTACATATAGCTGCTCAATTAGGCAGCCACTGGGGAGACTTCTCTCCCCAGAGCTTCCTGGTATGGCTTAGCCAATCAGGCTGACGGATGTCGTCAGCGGTGCTAAATTCAATTGGCTGAGTGCTGCTATTTGAATTTAGCGTCACTGATGTCATCCGTCCCTGCCCTGGCTAGCCACGTTGCAGAAAAGATCTCCAGCACGTTAGCTGCATCTGTTTGCAACAAAGTCCATCTCACTACAGAAACATGGACTAGTAAGCATGGTCAAGGCCATTACATCTTGCAAATTGCTCACTGGGTCATTTGGGTGGATGACAGTGCCTCTGGTGATGGGTCTAGTGCTCAGTAGACACTCTTCCACACTCCTGGGATGGTGCAGAGTCCAGATGCACAACTTCGATGGGTCTCATCACGTGCCAAGAGAAACCAGGACATTCTTAAATTAATGTCTCTTGGAGACCGTCAACACACAGATCAAGAGCTGTGGACAGTTTCTCCGTTGTATCGGTCTTCCTCAGGCAGTGGTTTGAGGTCCAGGGCAGGTGCAGGACGGCAGTTCACCTCCCACAGTAAAGTGCATGAGGTTAGCCAGCATTCTGGTGATGCTGAGGATGAAGAAGTGGAGGAGGATGATGAGGCAGGGGTGGACACCACTGGTACTGATTACCCTTTGGTGTTAAGAGGTTGGCACAGATCTGAGGAGGAGGAAGAAGAGGAGGAACATGTGGTTAGTGCCTCTTGACCCCAAGGCTTGGGAGATCCCGGAAGCATCTCACACATGAGTGCTTGGATGCTACATTTCCTGCAACATGACCCACGCATCAAGGGATTCAAAATGAACAATGATTACTGGTTGGCCACCCTCCTTGATCCACGTTACAAATATAAATTGAGCACTTTCCTGTCACCCACACAAATGGACAGTAGAATGCAGAAATTTGAGACAGTTCTCATTGACCAGCTTGTGGCATCTGTTGCGTCTTCTTCTAATGTAACGGTGGAACAACGACAGCAACGTGACAGCAGTAGAATGGCAAGCACCTGCAATGGCGGCGGCAGCAGCAGCAGCTGGCAGTGTGGCAGAAGTGCACTGTTCAATATCTTTAACTCGGTGTTTAACACCTCAGCAACGGCTGCAAGGCAGGGAAGCATACAGACACACCGAGACCACTTTACGAGCATGGTCCACGACTACCTGTGGCTCAACGCAGACATTTTTGGACTCGATCTGGACCCATTCAACTTCTGGGTGTCCAAAATGGATGAATGGCCTGAGCTGGCTTGGCACGCCATAGGAGTGTTATTGTGCCCAGCAGCCAGCGTTATCTCAGAACGCACGTTCAGCACAGCTGGTGGTGTGATAACTGACAAACGTATCCGTCTTTCCGCTGAGAATGCGAATCATTTGACATTTATCAAAATGAATGAAGTGTGGATCTGTGACGATTTTGTTTCCCCGTATGCCAATGTCACCGACTAGGAAACTGTAGCACCCTGGCTAGCGCTGCACCCCCTATAACTACGGCCCTGCCAGATGAACGTCCATGTTCCCCGTTGGGATGTTCTTGCTGCCACCACATACACTACCGTTGAAAAAAGTTTGGGGTCACCCAGACAATTTTGTGTTTTCCCTGAAAAC
>JAKJJM010109905.1:0-10822 GCA_021901965.1 Pipa carvalhoi
TATTGCACTTTTCCCATGTTTGTATTGTACTTGTATTGTTCTGTACAGCGCTGCGTAAATTTGTGGCGCTTTATAAATAAAATTATACATACATACATACATACCAGCACTGCTTTGTTTTCATGGTGTAGTCACCACCACTGTTAGAAAGCCTGATGTGCCATTGTCCTTACAGTAACCTCTTATCCAAATACTGTATTTAAGATATTTTGTCAATAGGTTTCATCTAGTTTAGTGTTCATTTAAATCCTCCGATAGATCTGTAATACTGATTGTATTTACTGTAATCTTTCCATGTCAATATTTCTCCAATTAATGAATTTACAAATTTACATCTGCCTCAATTGTTTGAAAATATTTTACATTTTGCAAGGAATGTCTGTTATTATCCCATTCGAGAGATAAAGATTAATGACCAACAAAATTGTTTGTCCTGAGAAAAGAAATAATTATTTCCCACTTCCCATCTAAGCCAGGGTTAAAAAGATACACAGGTTTCAGATTTCACAGAAGTAATTGTGTTCAGTCATTAGCGTTTATCTCTCTGCAATCCTGCAGTTAAATTATTTGCAAATGTTTTCCCCATCCCCCCTCCCCCCTTTTGTTTTGTTTAGTTTTTGGAGGGGTCCATAATACACCAGAGCAGTTTGACCCAGATTAAAAGATACAATTAGTGTGTGTCTGTAGGTTGAACACCACTCAACACGAGTTATTGTTTTATGACAAAGAAAGACATCCTGGCAAAACAATAAAGTCAACATAGCACTGATAAGATCCTGTGTTTTCCCATTCAAATGTCTGACTTCCTGGTGTAATTTATTCGAAGGCTTTGAACAGTTCAATGCATTTCAATCTCTTGAAATTAGTTAAACTGGAATATTTTCTGACAGCAGGAAACTGCCAAGTACTGATGACTTAGTGTACATAAAGTAATACAGAAAATGTAGGATTTCATGTATGAAACTTCTGTTGTTATACAGAGGGATTCATTTTCGGTTAAAGCAAAAATAGTACATTTATCCTCCTATCAAAAGTGGAATTCAATAGGAGTTAAAAGTAGAATAACAGCAAAAAAAATGCTTTATTTACATTTACATCAGCCAAATAAATGTAAACTAATTCTAGAAAATATATATATTTTTTTAAAATACATCTCTTCTTTCAGTTTATATGGCTTTTGAAGGTAACAATTATATATTATGTAAAGCTCTAAACAATGCTACTGGGTGGACAGTTCTCAGGATCTCTTCTCACTGTCTCTGCTATGCAAATGTTGATTCTGAGCAACTTCACAAGAAGAATGGCTGTAAACCACATTCACGTGGGTAGTCTTACAACTTCATTGGATGTATATACACACATATTTCATGTGTAGCCATCTTGATAAAGGCCCCAGGGAAAGGGCCGAAATGCTGAAGGCTACATTTTTGTCTTTCTTTCACTTTTTTAATTTTAATAATAAATATATTAAAGTATTTTGATTTTCATTGTTTTTTGGTTAATCTGTTCAAGCCCCAGGAGTGCATTATATACTTCATTACTTTCTGTGATGTTTAAACAAACATGGAGGCCCTTGATGCAAGACAAAGGCATTTAGTGGTAAACTAAACATACATATATTGACAGAAATGTACCTGTCTATAACAACTAAGACCAAGGTAACCAACTGAAAGTAGTTTTGTTTTACTGCCTGGCACTTAGAGTGATGATTCTTTGCTTGTGATTAACTACACTTTTATTATACTGAACATTTGTCATGGATCCAGGGAACACACAAGAAGTTTCCACGGGACTGGCTCACCACTAGAGGCACTATAACATACTCAGAACCCATTATGCCTCTAAAAGCACTAAGGCGAACTAAACGTAGTACACAAAGGGAAACTGGTACAAGGTGGTACACCTCTAGAGGCACTAAAGAATATGGTGGCAAAGTGCAGATAACACACAGGAACATGGTGGTACACCTCTGTACCTGCAGGAAACAGGAGACTTATAAAACAAATAGTGAACATAGGGGTTTAGGTGGGTCTTCTGTACCACAGTGGGAGTTGGCATTGGTTAACACTGAGGCACGGAGTTTAAGAAGACACTCGTCTTCACCCTGGAACACCCCCGAAAGAGGGTATAGCCTTTGTCACAGCCCTCAGGTTAACCTCCCACTGACGGAAGTTTGATAGACACATGGCGGAAGACTGGATCACCTGAACTGTAACATAGAAGGCTCATACTTAGTACAGCATTGTTGAATCGTCATTCAGAGCACCCCTGGGCATACGTTAAACTGTAACACACAACACCTCCTGGAAGCAGCGCAGAGTACGAGATCCTTTCCTCCTCTCACTCCTGGCTCAATGCTGCAGATATACCAATATTGTACTTGGCTGAAGCTGCGGTGCTAGCTGTGAAGAAACGCACTCAGATGCTGCAGAACCTCTTGGCTGTAACACTCTTGGAGCTAATCAGGCTGAAACAGAAACTGAAATGTAACAAACTGCAGGAGATTTGAAGCAGAGAGATTTAACATAGATTGCAGGCTCAAATTCCTCCAAAATGCCAGGCACATCCAATACTAGATATTGATGATCGAGCACTGCTTACCAGCAGTGCTTGGTATTTGAATTTGGCATGACATCAGGGGCATCCGAATGGCTGCAAACCCAGAAGCGCTGGCCTAAACTCAGCCACAGTGCTTGCCAGCTGTAATATGCTAGCAGTACACGAGCAGCACTGCGCTCAGAAAGCACCACTCGCGACAACACTTCTCTAATGTCTGTATTATTAGGGTATTGTTGAATTGTTTACTGCTACAAAACCTAGCAGTGCTTTATGATTAAGAATGTACATAATACCATACCCAACAAACACTCCACAAAATAAATGTTAAAAATATACTAAATATATAAATAGAAGCCCCTGCAGGAGGCAGCAGCCATGATTATGCTTCAGGGATAGGGGACTGAGTTATAAGTGATGCCACTAGCCAATGAAAAGGGGGGAATGAGGGTCAGGTTGTGGCTACATTTACTTTGGGGCGAACTAGTAAGAGACTGGTGTTTAACAAAAGAGGAGGGCTATGGAGCAGACGGATTAAAAGGATTGTGTGTGGGGAATGACCTGGTAAATATTGTACAACACGGGTAAGGGATCAGGTTGGTTCATTTGTAAGTAAGTTAGTGTTTTTATTGTAAGATAATGGGCATATAATTACGTGAACAGGAGACGATGAAACAGCGAGTTAGGAGTCCTTGTATGTTACAGCTTAAAAAGCTGTCTTTGTAGTGATATTTAGACAAAGGGGAAGATATGTAGGTGTCAATTCGGTTGGTAATGGCTATATTCTGGGGAATATGGGGAGAAAGGGCGGATAGTGAAAGCACTGGTAACATGATTATTTAGGGAAATGTGCCCGGATATAGGTACATACAGATACTGCAGATAGGATGGATTGTAAGAGAGATAGATACCTTGGAGAAGATATGTGAGGAGGGAATTGCAGTAATCAAGATGCCAGGTAATAAGAGCAAAATCAGTGGAAAATGCTGAGCTTCACAAAAGGCTGCTCTGCCAGAACTGGCTTGCCTATATGTAGTACAAGCAAGACATTTAATTAATGCTTCCTAGCCTTTTATGGAGGGTTTGTCTGGTATATAATACCCCAGAGTTCTCTGAAACTCTTTGTTTTCATCACTGCAGCCCAGTGAGTCTATTAAGAGGGTGACAGAGACATGATAAGGCAGTAATAAATATTACATTTTAATACTATGAAAAGGGTGAATCAATGAAAACTGGTACTAAGTTTCACTGGGTTGCCATAGTGTGCCAAAAGCACTAAAGTTGACCAAAGTCTTTTCTGTTTTAAATGTTGCACAGACACTCCAATCAAATTGGTATATGCAGTTTCTGAATGGATTCCTAGTTAGTTCTGTTACCTCTCCTGTTTCTTTAAGGTTAAACTGTAACATGCAGTTTTAGGAGTTCTCCAAGGTTCTTATTTTAACAGACCGCTATTGCACTGCAGATTCCCGTGTCAGCGTAAACAGATCTATGCAAAAATGATGTTACATTGCTAGTATACTGCTTTTTTATTAAAATAATGTAGCCAGGACGTATGCAGTGCAACAATGCAAAAATATCCTGTTGTGTTGCGGGGCTCCACTTTTCAGGTTGTGGAAGGTCCTATGATTTCTTATGACAGCCCTATTTGTGGTGGGGGTCCTGTATCTGGTGCGGGCCCCATTTGTCAGGTTTAGGGGGAACCTGTGATTTCTGATGGCAGCCCTGTCTGTGGTACTATAAATTTAAATGTATATTACTATAATTTACTAAATGGCACATATCTGAAATAAATTCAAATTTGCTGATTACTTACTTGAAAGTATAAAATCAATGCTGTTTTCCTCTAGGAACATAGTGGCAATCAGAACGCCCAGTGTGACAACAACATAAGAATATATTTTCTTTTCTTAATTTTGCAAGTTTAAAATGGTTGGCACAACCTTTTAGCCATGAGCAGATTGTTACTTAAAGGGTTCTGTAATCCACCTACTATCCTAACAGTGCATATCTTATTTAACAGAAGTGCTTTCATTTTGTGCTGGATTGCTTTGTAAAGATGTCGTTTCCTGCTGCTGCAGATGGATCAATTCTTCGGCTAAATGCAAAAGTTCAACTTTTTTTTTTCTCTGTCCCTTAATTACTAGCTGGAGGGAACACACAATAATTATCAGCCTATAATACATTAAGGGGGCGATGGAGGAGAGTCACAAGGCTGTGTCATTGCTCTGCTCAAAAAAATGCCTGTGAATACTGCAGTGTCTGTGTTTAGATATACAAATTCATGAACTCTTTCACTGCCAGCTGTTGCTCTGGCATCTAAGAGGTTAAACTCAATAAAACTCTTATTGTATTAAGAGGTAAATTAATACACCTGTGTATTCCTTTTAATTAAAAAGAAATCATTTTAAATGGAGAAAAGGCTTTCCTTATAAGTCAATACGAACAGTAACACACACAATGGGGCCCATTTCTCATTAGGAAATGTCTAAATATATGTCATATAGAGTCTCAGATGTCAGGTGGAAAACACATATCTATATTCATATTCAGTCATAGGAAATGTGCAATTTACTTCAATCAAATGTGCTACTGACTTTAGAGTCACAGTGTGAATTACATACAGGAATACTGTAATGAGAAACATTAGCAAAGATGTTAACATGAGTCATCTATAGAAGCATAGCTAATATTTACCTATGAGTGTAGCTAGCTCATCTGTACTACAGGCTCCCTGCAAGGTACCTCGCAGCTTAAAGGCTGATTCACACTAGCTGATTTTCAGATGAGCTTTTTTAATTAGACTTATTATTGTCTATCTTGCAAAACACAACAGCCTGTGTGGATTATTCTACAGGAAACAATGGATACTGTTTTTCCAGCTCAGCTGATAACCAGCTAGTGTAAACTCATCTTAAAGGTTCATAAAAGCCATGCTATCACATACAGTCCATATTGTTTTAATTGTTTTTAACTTTATTTTTCAAGTAGCCAATCAGAATAAGTAATGAGACATTATTTTTTTATCATTACATTTTATTTATAAAGCGCCAACATTTTCCACAACACCGCACAGAATGCTGGGAATTATAAAACAAAGACAATATGTCAAAGGGCCCAGCTATCGCATACTTATCAGTAATAATGTCATAGGAACTTGTCTACATTCCTATCTGTGTCTGTCTCAGGCTGCTGTAGGATGTGGGAATAACTATTGGGTAATGGATGATAATGTTGGTCCTTCTTTATTATGGGAAGATCTGACTTTGCACATTCAGGGCCTCATTGACTAAAGGCCAAATAGTTGTGTAAAGCTCTGAATTCACATCTATTTGCCATTTCCCCATGTTCACTTATTGAGAAAACTCTGTAAAGTGGTGAATATGTGATCAATTAGGGCATCTACTATAGTCGCAAACTTCCGAAGCTCTTCACATAACTTTGTGTGCACGTGCACAGGTACTTCTACTATTAACTAAGCGGAGGAGTGTGCCAAAGGAGCGAATGCAACTAGGTGAATTGCTCTGAATTCACCCATTTGAATTTTCCACTTCAGACTGGTGAATTAGGGGACTGATGGGAAAGGCTTCATATTCTACTGCTATCCAACTGACTACACCACACTACGCATCTGACAGTGATCGCTGCAGTCCGCTTGTTCGAAAAGACTAGTTGTCACTTAGTCAATAATGAGAAACAAATCTGCGACTATTTTGATGATGTGACTCAAATTGTAGCGAGTCGAATTCTACAGGTGAATTCACATTTTAGTCAATGAGGCCCTGAGTGTCTGTTTCCTTATGCATGTGTTTAAATAAAGTTTTGCAGCATTTATCCTGAGGGTCTCAAACTTGGCTGGGTAAATGGCCTGCTCTCTGCTGTCCAGAGAATGTTTCTCTGGTGCACCATGGACTGCAGATGACAGCCTTAGGGGATGAATATGACCCTGGGCTTATCCTATAGTTACTTCATAGCATGTCTATAAATGACTGTAAAGAGCTGAAACACCCTGAGAAGCCATATAAATAGAGAAAATTGTGAATGTAATGAGGATTATTGTATAGTGTCACAACTAGGGGGTATATGTCATGGAAAATTCAACTGCAATGACCGTTTCAGTTTCAACAATAATGGGCACCATCTGAGATTGGGAGAAATGTTCATCATCTGTGGACAGACAAGGATGATAGTGGCAGTGAGGCACCTAGAAGTTCCTGTCTATCTATATATATCTATCTATATAAATGTAGTGCCACTAAGGGTACTATAAGTAACTGAAGTATATTGCAGTGTCTGGTTTGTGTAACTAGCTAACTGGCAGTCTAGCCTGTGGGTAAATACTTATTTGTGTGAGGGTTCACCAGTAGGGCTTAGGGCAGAGTAGGAAGATGCAGTTGAAACCCACAGGCTCTTTGCACAGGCTACTCCCAGGGCATGGAGTCTAAGGTACACCTTGGTCTTCACCATTGACCCCCACAAGGGAATTTGGACTTGGCCGCAAGGAGTACTCAGGTTGTGGCTCCCAGGATAGCCATCCACAGATGGGTAGAGGGAGACCGACCAACAATGGGACAGGACCGCACAGGAGTACAGGCTGATAGGAACCGGGAGCTGGCAATGAACAGATAGCGGAACAGAACTAATACTTTAATAAACAAACTATGAGTGAAACAAGCCCAGTAACAAGTAGAAATGCGCCCCCGTGATGCAGGCATGTGTGCAACATAGCTGTGACCTGGTAACTGTAACTATTGGCGGACGCGTGCATTCGCGATCCGACCACCACAGAGGAGGCCACCGCGTGAGTGTCCGCTGGTAAGTACCAATCCTCATGATTTGTAAGAGAGGTTCATGGAAAACAGATTAGTGAAAGGTCCTGAACAGTACTATACTCTTACATAGGTGAAGCATGAAGATATGCTAAATTCACAAGGATAGCGGTAAAACCAGCAAAATGTTTTTATTTGAACTTTATTACAGACTTATAATTGAATATCCACTGGATGGTAGTCATTAAGGGAATGTGCACATAGGCATTTGTAACTTGTAATCATTGTAGATAATTCCATTAAATTAAATTACAGTGTCAACCAGTGAAAATTTTTGCAGGGCACCTCCAAACTCTTGTGTCAACCACAACCTGGCATTTAAAGTGATGTATCCTTGTGATATTATACTTGTATTGTATGATATTGTGTAAACATTCCCATGTCTATTATATTTGTATTGCTGAATTGTACAGCTCTGCATAAAGTTGTGGTGCTTTATAAATAAAATTATACATACATACACAAGGGGGCACATTTACTAAGCGTGAAGTTTTTCTACTAGTAGATGCAGGAGCAACAGTCTATATTTAACAATATCAATGTTTTCTCTTGTTTACTAAGCTGTTCTAAGACAAATTTATCTACCAAAAGACTTCTCCACCTTAAGGCTGGGAAAACCCATTATTCCCTATGGAGTTGGTCCTGTCACTTTGCCTAAATCCAAAATATTTTTCCATCAAAAAGAGATATTGATATTGTTATTGATCTGTAATGGAAGGAACTCTCAAATATACATACATACATACATACATACATAGAAAGACATTGCAAAGTGTGCCCCTGTCAATTGACTGATATTTATTGATAACGAGTTATTTTGATGTGGAAACATTTTTATCAATACTTTATAAATCTGGGAAATCAAAAAGTACAGAGAAATAAAAATTGACAGCGAAATGGGGTAAAATCAATTAATATGGTCAAATTGGTCTTAGTAAGGCTGGGTTCACATGAGCGTATGATGCGTAGCATTTGATACACTGCACATCATACACTCATGTGAACCCATAAAGATGCCACGCTTCTCTGTCCCACTGATCCTCCTTGTTCCTGGCCGTATGCGGGCAAAATGTGACGATCAATGTACGGCCGACGTTCTCGCTTGCACGCGCGAACGCACAGCGCTCATGTGGCCGGAACAAGGAAGATCCATAGGACTGCATGGCGCGGCATTTTTGTCTTATTACATGAGCGTATGATGCGCTGAGCATCATATGCTCGTTTGAACCCAACCTAAATATGCCCCCAAGTGTGTAAATGCTAAATGGGTTTTCTGATGAGCATGTTTTTGCTGAGTAAGACTATTTTTTAACTTTTTTTAATTTATATAATTTAAACTAGAGAAAAGGTTTATTTTTTGGTACATTTCCACTTTACAATTATTTCTCATAATAACTGCAGGGAAGTTTATAGAACATCTGTTTCTTCCAGCATAACTTTTCAGTTTCAATTTGAGGGTATCTACCAGCTTCTTTTTTTCATTTGATTTTACCAAAAATTTGTTTATCACCTTTGACCTGGCATAATCCATTGTTCTTATGGGGGAGGTGTGAGGTGGATTTTAACAAATCCTGTCAAAATCTCATCAAAATAGGTTGAAATGTTTGAAAAGTGGTACAAATTTTTTTTTTCATTTTTATATCAACCATTTGGCCTAGATATAAAACATTTCTGCAGTGGGATTTTGATTGCACTGGCAAAACTGGTGATTTTTTTTATGTTTCTTCATATTAGTTAATGGTGATTTTTAACCATGGCAGAAACTTTTCACAGTGACATGGCAGCCATTTTTTTCAATTCAAGCTTTTGGTTTTGACTTATTGCATTTACCAGTACCAGTATGCTATTTAATACTGATGAAAACTGTTTGCCATTCTTGACCTGCCGTTAACCTTTATTTCCCATAGAAAAGGTTGAGGCAGGAGTCTGAAATTTCCATCAGAATACCATCAATATAAATTGAAATAATATTAAAAAATGATCAGATTTTTTCCATCCTTTCTGACAGAAACTTTTTCCCAAAGTTTTTTTTTAGAAATAATTGAAATATTGAAAAAAAGAATTATAGCACATTTGACAATTGGAAAACTTACTTGTTTACTTTTATATACCGTATAATCTGCATCAGGATCTTAAGTAAAGTTAGCTGAGCTCTGGTGCAGCATCAACCTGTCCCTTGGACCCCAGATGTAGAGTAGGGGGTACCAAATGGACATGCTGTGGGGCTACAGTCATAGCAGAGTGACCAGGCATCCTGGTTTCTATGGCCTAGTAGCAATCCTAACCCCAGTTGTTAACTCCCTGATCTCCCTGGAGCTGGTGTTTATATTTTTTCAAGCAACCAGAGTAAGTACTGAGCAACATTATATTTATTATTACATTATACAGTATTTATAAAGCCCCAACATTTTAACTCCCTGATCTGCCTTTAATTGTCTGTATCTTATTTATTTTGTAATTCTTTTCGAGTGAATAGGTTCAGCTTTCTAGGGGAAATTAATCTAATAACCTATATAACCTAAGTATTGTCTGAAGTGGAAGGGGGAGTGGTTCATATCCACTTGTAACATTGTTACCTGGCTGGTGTTAATAATATACTGTATGTATATATTTATTTTTATATCATAATACAGAGGACTCCTCTTTCCCAAACAAAGCTATAATTATAAACATTTTTTTCCAGTTAAAAAGCTGCCAAACCCCATATCTATGCCTCCTATAGTCAATTACCCTTCAATATGCATTCAGGCACAAATTAAAAATATCAGTGAAGGTATCCATCTAGTTTGATTCAGTTAAAAAAAGCCTCTAATTAGGCTGAATTTCTTTGTCATAGACAGTGATAATGCTCTATTCACAATGACGCCATATGGCAAACAGAATAGACCACAGTTTGGTAATACACTCAGTGTTATTCAATTACACCCCCATGAACATCATTTCCCATAAAACTGCAATATCATATCATGATGACACTACAGAAACAGGAGCTAAAACACAAATGCCATATGCTACACCTCTAACAAAAGATGGGATTTAGATTTCCTGTGGAAGACTTTCATACAGTTAGCATGTCTCAGTCAGTTGATTTGTCAACAGGATGTAACACACTTGGTCCAGACCAATTTGAATGTTCACCTTTGTGTTATATGACAGTTGTAAATAAGCTAAACATTTTAGTCTCACAGCAGATATCACCTGATTCATAATACATATTAACTCTTTCTAGGAAGATAGTAGGAAAATAGTAGGAAAAAGTATTGTTCTGTTATATATGCAATGCACCTACCAGTATTACAACTTTACATCAATATCATACAAAGTCAGTTACTTTATGTATTGTGAGAGGGGTACTTGAATGTAGCCAGAAGGCAGGCTTAGTTCACTCAGGTTCCCCTCCTATGTATTTAAAACTGCTCAGATTAATTAAGCTACAG
>JAKJJM010109955.1:0-12175 GCA_021901965.1 Pipa carvalhoi
AGGCATCTGCCATTGGAAGGAGTCCATCTCCATCCCTCCATCCTATTACCCCCCAACCCATACATGCAAAATAAGGGGTCTGAGGTGGGCCCTCATACCCTAAGTATTGGATTAAGGGTGCTTTCTAAATATAAAATAGACTTAGAATTATTGGCTCTGTTATGTTGTACCTAGATGTGCCCATATTTTCTGCAGTGCAATCAGTCCTCTTTTCACTCAAAATGTAATCTAATAAAGGACATCTGTCTTCACCCAGAGGTTAGTTCATGGAAGGATATAATATGATTGCTATAATCCAAGGGTTCATCACCGTTAAAATGAAAAAATCCATGAAGTACCGTAGTCCTCCTACAGAGGTCCTTCTTCTTTCCTTTCCCACCACAACCAAAAGCAGTCATGTTGCAAAACTATTTAGGCAGTTCCCTATAAGGTAGGATCCATGACTATATAAAGAGCAAAGTGCTCTTTTTTTACTTTCCTCCAGCACTTTATCATCCTATTCTTAAACTGGAAACTGAGACTGTTGTGCAAAAAGAAGAAATGCTGTGGGTTTTTCTGGGAACAGTAAAGTCATAGGTTAATGCCCACTGAAATGTCACTATTAAATACATTATTTGTGTATTCTTTATTATATTTATTAATGCTCTATGACTGTTAATTTGCAGATTGATAAATACTTCTGGTAACTGTGGCAGTGAAACAGATATCTTACTGATCATTAGTTGATGGTGCTATAAGTTGTCTACATTTATAATCTTTGCAGGGCATGCACTTTTTTGCTATAATTAGTGGTATGGTATTTAATGATATTAACATTTAAATAACAATAATAATAATATAAACAGTATGGGGGTTATTGGCTAAAGTCCGAATTGTTGAGTAAAGGTGTGAATTCGCCAGCTAAAGTCAGTCACAATAGATTGCTACTGTTGCAGTGGCGACGTCAGTATGGGAATATTGTCGCAGTCGAAACTTTACTATCGGAATATTGTCACAGTCGCAGATTTACTATGGGAATCCAATGTTTGAAAATTCAACAGTCGAATTCCCACTTTAGCCAATAACCCCCTATGTTTAATCTTTTAACCCAAAGGTCTTATGTGCAAGTTTGTCAGCTTCATAGACTGTCTATTTGGGAGTATTAGGGGAAGGAGACAGTTACCGAAAAGAAAAGAGAACAGGATGAGATGCACTTCTCAAAACAAGCAAATAAGGTGACTTTTTTTCTTTGTTTTTCAAAATAATATTTTCATTGGACGTATTTTACATGCACAAATAAATGTTTCATTATGTTGAGAGTCTTTTGAAGATCACCAAAGTAAATTCAGGAAATGTTATTCAAAAGCCTTATCTGCATCTAAATATACAATGATGTTATTGATTTGTTTCTTTAGAAAAGTGGTGATAACTGCTGATAATGCTCTCCTTATGTATGTAATCAAATGCCTTTATTTTCTAAAGCAAATCTGTAGTATGTTGTACTTGTGCCTTCTACAATTTGCATCAAATGATTAGCTTACATTTGTACACATGCCATAGTCTTGATTAGTTAAAACTGGTCTACATGATGTTTAAGGTACAACATCTTTTTTTACCTTAAAAGTAGAGTAAATTTGTAATATTTAAAATGAATATCCCACTGTCTATTTCAGTTATATATAACAAAATCTGAGGATAGGTAAACTAGAAGGTTTGAAGACACTGGGCGAAATTTATTAAGCCTGAAAAGACTCGATTGGAGTCTTTTCGGCGTTAATTTGCCAAGTCCCGATTTCCAGATTATGGAAATCGGTGTTTTTCATTTCCATAGTCTGGAAATTGGATATTTGCACCGAAACGTAGCCATAACTTGTTATGGCTACGGAATTTTTCGGTACAAATACCCGATTTCCAGATTATGGAAATTGAAAAACACCAATTTCCATAATCTGGAAATCAGGATTCCCGTAGTACCGGTCTTTCCGACTTTATTAAATTCCGCCCTTTGAAATGTATTGTTTAGCAAGTAATATATTTAATGGCTATTGCTAATATTTCGGGTTAGTGTTAACCTTTCAGTAACCTAGTCACTGACACTGTAAATCCTCAATAAATAAATTAGCTTATTATAGAATGTCTCCATTTCAATAATTTGGTTTTCAATTACTTGTTTAGATAAATAATTAACTAAACTAACTTTAGCAAATATGTTCTTCACTCTCAAATTTGTAATTTTTTTGATACAGTAGTTGACTTGTAGGTTGTTCCTTATATTTGATTAAATGTCAATACACTAAATGAATAGCTGAATGTTACAGGGCTTATCCAGATGAAGTCCTGGGGGGTGAAAAGCAATTCTAAATGAGGGAAGAGCCCCACACAAAAATAAATAAATAAGAAAAGAAATGGAAACTCATAGGGTTTTAAAAGTGAAGTACCAGTGGAATTATTGCAATGTTTTCACCACTTTTTACTTGTGTGTATACTGTATATATTTTCTTTGTTTTGTGTTTACAATGTTTTTCATTCCATGATGTTATATGGAATATATTTTAAAATTTTAACACTACTGTAGATAGTTTTTGTTTGTTAGTCTGCATTGAACTGCTGCAGCCAAGTTTTGATGTGGCAGAATTTACAATCAATGCTTGTTATTTAAAATTGACTGACCAATCTGCAATGTCACGAAGTATTCAGTGGGGGTTCTGGTTGCGCTGACCATCAAATATACCATTAAGTTAATGCCTCACCTGAATTTAAGTATCTGCCACATTTAACAGGCTGTAGGTGGAAATAATAAGCAGAGTTTTATATAGGGTCACAGAATGCAAGTGTGAGGGCTTGCCAGTGTATTTTGTCTAAATTGTGTTTTGTCTTAAGTGTTTGACTTGAGATTTAATGACTTTAGATTCCAGGAAGTTTACAATGGAATGTTTGTATTTAGTTGCATGTTGGTCTGCCTTCAATTGTATTTACTTGTTTGAAGTTGTCTATCTGCATATAATTGTTAGAAGGATGAATACTGCAGTATTATATGATACTTTATTTGGACTAACAGTTCATTGTATAAGACAAGCTTTAGGCTGGGTTCACATGAGCGTGTGATGTGCAGCACATCATACGCTCGTGGGAACCCAGCCTCAAAACACTGCACCGTTCTGCCCCATTGACTTACCTTGTTCCTGGCCATACGCTGGGAAAAATGCAACGTCCAGCGTACACACATGCACGCGCACGCGCGATAAGCTCGTCTGGCTGGAACAAAGTAAGTTCCATATGGCAGAGCGGCGCCGCATTTTTTTATTTTCACACGAGCTTATGATGCGCTGCGCATCATAAACAATCAAAAGGAGGACATGCACATTCATGTAAAAAAGGAGCATACAATTGTAGTTATAATTAACAGGTGCTGTGCTATGGTCAAAGCTAGCATACATAAACAAGAAGAAAAGAGACCATAATAAGCACGCACACTGATAAGATATAATATTATATGTTATCAGTGTGCATGCTTATTATGGTCTCTTTTCTTCTTGTTTATGTGCGTTGCGCATCATAGGCTCGTGTGAACCCAGCCAAAAGGATATGCAGTTTGTAACATATTTAAATGTTAAGGTAATAAAATCAAAGTAGGTAGAAGATAAGGGCCACACTGTGCCCACTCCACACTATACTTTCTTTATCTTCTATCTGCCCTTATCTTCTATCTACTTTGATTTTATTTCCTTAACATTTGCCCTTTTTGTCTGTTTGTTATTTAGTGTCTCAGTGCCTGCAATCATACGTTCGTGTGAACCCAGCCTTAGAGAGATATTCCCTCTTCATCACTAAAGGATACACAGTTGTAAGTTCGTGTGAACCCAACCTTAGAGAGATATTCCCTCTTCATCACTAAAGGATACACAGTTTGTAACATACTTAAAGTCTGCAAGGCAGACTGTCAAAGACAGACCATTTTTTTTAATATTTAGGAAGTCTATAATAACAGGGATTTTTCCACAGGACTTGCACGTAGCAAAGTGAGCCTGTAAACTATAGATTTGTAAGTTTAACTTCTCTTGATAGTACAAATGTTTGAATGCTTTCTAAGAGATGCTATCCTGAAGTCTTGTAGTCAAATGTAATCAAATTTATAGCTCCATATCAACTTGGCTTTATGAGGGTTCAATTCTTTCAAACAAATCTAATCAGCTTCTATGAGTAGGTAATTTCTAGACTAGACTAGGGTGGGACACTAGATGTCATATATCTTGATTTTTCCAAAGAATCTTATACTGTTTCACATAAAAGGCTGGTACATAGAAGGAGAATGCTTGGACTGGGAGAAAATGTGTGTAAGTAGGTTATTAACTAATTCAGTGGCTTTTTGATGGTGCATACTCAGACTGGGTCAGTCTGAGTATGAGAATAGTACAGGCCTTATTCTTTTTAATATATTTATTAATGATCAAGGGATTGCAAAGTAAAATTTATATTTTTGCAATCATACTAAACTGTGCAAAGTAATTAACACAAAGGAGGATGGTATTTTATTACAGATGGATAAGTTGGAAGCTTTTTCAGAGATGTGGCAAATGAGGCTTAACAGTGATAAATGTAAGGTTATAGATATGAGAAGGAAAATAATGTTACAATGATTTACTAAAAGGAAAAATACTGGACAAAATAGACACTGAAATAGATTGGAAAATTTTAGCTGACAAAAAACTTAACTGTAGTAACCTATCAGCTGCTGCCAAGGCAAATAAAATCATGGGGTGCATCAAAAAGGGGCATAGATGTACATGATGAGAACATTGTTCTGCCAATTTACAAATCACTTGTCAGACCACATATGGAATAAGGTTTTAGGTACCAATGCACAAGAAAACTGTAAATAAGCTTTGGGTGGATTTAAAGGTGGGCATCTAACTACGGTTTCAAAAAAGATCAAAAATGTGGATATTTAATTTAGAAAAAAAGGACAACTTAGGAGTGACCTAATATCCATGCATAAATATATGAAGTGTCAATATAGAGATCTCTCCCAAGATGTTATTATTAAGGACTAAATATAACTAGGGGGCATCCTCTACCATTGGCTCATGTAGTCCCCTATATAAAGGGGTGATCGTGCAATGATGTTGCACCAAACGTCACTATGTGACATCACTGTGGGCCTCAATACGTCACGCTGCCCTTTTCCATAGGTGTACACACATTAGGGTGTGCCTGAGGAACACCAGGTACACCTCATGCGTCCTCTAGGTCTAATGGAAAGACAGTTTCTGCAGCAACATAGAAGGATTCTTTACTATAAGAGCGGTGAGGTTATGGAACGCTTTGCTTCATGAAGTTGTCATGGTTGATTCAATAAATGTTTTCAAAAGGGGCCTGTTTGCTCTCCGCAGATGTAAAAATATTACAAGTTAAAGGTTCTAAAAGACAGGAAATAGAAACTTAATCCAGTGAATTATTGTGATTGGCATATTTTTCCCTAGGATGAGGATGATTGGCTTTTGCCTGACAGGTTTTTTGCCTTCCTCTGGATCAACACTGCAGGAAAATAGGCTGAACTGGATGAATTTGCATCTTTTTTTTCATCCTTATAAACTATGTTACTATGAAGTAGTCATTCAGCGTTACCAGCAGAGTTATTTATGCCAAAAAACAGGAGCACTGATAAAATGGACTGAGACTTAAGTGTATATTTTTTTTATTCTCTTAATAAAGAGTCAAAAAAGGAATTAAAAGGCAGGAAACACAAACATTAACAAAACACTTCAAGCAGAAAATCCAGCACCCAGCATGTATCCAGCACCCTGGTCAGCATCTCTGTGATCTCTCTAGGACCCTGCAACTCTAGTAGCGCGCACACATAGCCACGCCCATCAGGCTATCCGTATACAGGAGCTGGCAGGACTGGCTGAGGCTGCTGCTGTTGCCAGCGCTTCCTTCAGTCTGCTGTCTACGACTTGTACCGTCTGCATGGAGCATTGATAAGCGCTGTCCTGCCTGGTGCAACCCTACAGCGACTCTCAGGCAGCGGCCGGACCTAACCCGTAGACTTTGTGTAGGCAGTGATTATTTTCCCATGCATATAGAGCGAGAGCCGGGGCTGGGACCTGGGTCCCGCTGTTCGCTACCTTTGTAATGTACCTGTATGGAGGTTGGGGGGGATGAGCCCAGGCGGTTCTGGGTAAGCTGCCTTCGCTTTACCGCTGCTCCCTGCAGACATGGAGTAATAACTGCTGTATAGGGTCAGTGTCTCACATGTGATAAAGCGAAGGAGGTGAGAAACTGACCATCGTCTCATAACCAGGATGTATTGGTGACATGTCCTTTCTATGGACTTTAAACACTCGCTCTCAGACTCTTCCTGGTATCTGCCTCATGGGGGGGATAGCCAACGTTTACACCTGAAGGACATCGTGTAGACACCATGACCCGGTGTTACTGATTATTACACAGTTCCTTCCCACCCTGCGGACCGGAGACCTAAGGGAATATCGCGTGCAGAGCATCGCTAGCTACTAATGGGCAATTTATCATCCCTCCAATGTGAGTATTGTGTTTCCTCATAGCAACTTTCTCTGGCCAAAGTGGAAAGAATCGCACCCAGCTCTGCGCTATGAGCTGCTGCCACAACCCCGTGCATTATTATTACACTGCCAAAACGCAGAATAATCGCAGTCGCCGAGTAGAGATATGTGCTGCTTATCTGTGTTAATGATCCATTATCCTTTATGCTTTGCTTGAAGTATTTGTATGGCTACACAGGGGCGCTCTGAATTGCACTGCATATGGCAGCAGTGTGTCTAATGCCTAGTTACAGTGTATGTCCTGTGCTGAAATGCTATACTGTGAGGACCAATCGTAGCTGCAGATTTGAATTGTTGTTGGAGCAGTACAAAGGCTGTGAGATTGTTCCTTGTGCCCAGAGCATGCTTGGTGCCTTAGGCTGGTGTGGAAGAATGCACTAAGTAGGCGTTGTGATTGGAGTTTGCTGGAGAGCAATAGGGACAGTTACAGGGACTGAAGTGTTCTCTGACCCTTTGACCCGTGCATGTGTAATAACATCCATTTAGGTAGTATCTGTAGGATGGAATAAGAGGACTGTATAGCATGAAGTCTAAAAAGGTTTATTTTTTTTTTTATTGTGCTGTGATGTCTTAAGGTGGCCCTACCTGTATGGATTCCTTTGGAAGGACATTGTTCAAAGTAAATGATTTGTAAAAAATCTGGAAATGTACATGTGATCATGGATTAAAAGCATTTAACTATGGTTGAATACATTGATTGTTAAATTGATTGCACATTTTGGAAACATTTTTTTTTTCTTTGTCGCTTGCCAGAAAATGAATGATTAAATGGGCACATGAACGGAATGACCAAACAATCATTGTGACTGGTAAAAAGCAGATGATAAAATGAAGATAAAAAAAAAATAAAAATTGCCCCCCCAGGTGTGGGCTTCTTTCAAAACCAATTGATCCTTGTGAACAAACATTTATAAAGACTGAAATTGAAGGAACTGATCCATGTGAGACCAGCCATAAAGAGTATTGTTGATTTTGCTGTAAGAAGTCCCACCTCTCCTTTTCTGTTTTGTAGCTCTCTCGAGAGGCAGTAGTGAAGTTTCTATAACCTACATCCTTTTGTAATACCACCATAGCCCTGGTTACTGCTTTCTGTGTTATAATCATTTATTGGGCTATAGTGAAGCTGTATGCGCTTATCAGTAAATCTGAAAGAGATGCTGTCTGATTCCCAAACCATTGACAGATGACTGATGGCAACTAGCATGAAGCTAATCAGAAACTACCATGGGAATGTGTTTTCTATTTAAAGAACATGTATAGTGCGCACTAAATGAGAACTCATTTCTTTGAGTATGCCCCCCTCCCCTTCTTAGCATCCTTTGCTTCTGTGGTAGAAAGGCATGAAGCTACCTTAGTCCCATTGGTCCTGTGTTTCTATATATGGAAGGAGGATTTAGGCAATCAATGCGCATGCAGTGCCTAAGTAATCAGTCCTCTTCTCCTTCCATGCTGCAGTCACCCACATTTACTGATTTCATACAGTATTCACAACTGGAATTTGGCTGTTATGTAATGCTTTTTTTTCTGTTTTAACAATGATTTATAAAAAGCAAAGAAAAATGTAACTTTTATTTAGGTAGTTTATAACTAGCTTAGGTACAAACAGAGTAATTTGTATTTATTAATTTCTAGAGTTCTCTTCAGAATATCAAAACCCTCTATACATTTTATGATGTGAAAACATCCGATAATACATTGAATATCCAGAATCAGTTCGTTTTTCATTATTACTTCCCATAGTTTTGGGGTAATTTTAAAGAAATCAATTTGCTTTATATGCTTAATGCATTTTACAATATGTTCTTCAAATTATATTGTGCTCAAATATACACATAAACAATCATCTAAGGAATTTCGGTTACATGATATTTTTTGCTAATGAAGTTTAGGTACAGTAAGTATACTTTTTTGCCTGATTATAATAAATATTAATACAAATAATGTTTTATTCTTGTGTTATGTAGTTACTAAATTTTGGCTATTATACCTATAATGTGAATAGAAAAGCATCATATTAAAGAGAAATGGGCCCTTTATTTTTTGTCTTTTCTCTTATTAAGCATTCAGTTAAACATGATGTTGGTTTACTATATAGTTGCTTATATTATTTCTTTATATTAGTGGAAGCTACCACTTAAAATTGGTAAGGAGAAAATTTAGACATTTACAAAACCAAGCAGATATTCCACTGAACTATGTGCTCTACCAAACACTAACCTTTGCATGAAATATCTTTCATAGATGAGAGTACTATTTGAATTACAAATTGGTTTATATATAATGTATGTTATTGTCTCCTAGCACCCTACATCAGATTACTCTACTTATTGTGCTGTACTCTACAAATCTGTTGGTATTATAAGAAAAGTCACACAGCTTCCTGCGTTATTAAAATAAATGTTGGCATAAATGAGGGATAAAACATGGCCTGTAAGCAGGTTCTTCCACACTAGTATACATTTTAAGGTACTGCACTTAATATTCAGTCATAGCAGGATAGGCCCAGTTGCCTAATAATATAAACAGAGAAATAGACTTTGATGCCTCCAAGAGAAGGGTAGATGTTGGGTTATACAATACATTTACAATTATGTGGTGGCCATTCAACTTCTACTTATTGTTAAAAATAATGAAAAATTGCTTTTTATTATTACTTTCATTATCCCAAAAAATAATTGATATGCAGTTATTATAAATGGCCTTGCCAATGTATGGGACTACAGAGTACTACAGAAAGGACATACGTACACCAAAGAATGAAATGTTGTTTGTCAGGGTTACTATTTCAAATCAAATCTTCAGAGTTAGAAAAGGTTTCCTATAGCCTCACAAGTGAATCCCACCTCGCAGTTTGAGAACCACTTATGTAGACCATAATGGAAGCCATCTTCAGTTTTTATATTGGCACTTAAATGAGTAAGCATTGTTGTACTTTACAGTGGATACCAAGGCAAGAAGTAAATACCGTAGGGAATTTGAGAGAATAGCTTGGCAGAAGCTACAGTGATGAAGATTTTTTGTTTCTTGATGAAAGGTCAATTCAAGTAGTAGCACATTTGAACCATGTACCGATTTTAGAAAACAGGCAAACAACTGAGAAACAGATGGGTGCAAATATTAACTTAGAATATAAAGTCTGGGTTACTTTATTGATGAGATTCCAGACAGTAAAACACATTCTGAGCATTAGACCCTCAACATCCAGGTAACATCAAAGATCATCTCAAAGATTTAAGTTTCCAGCTAATTCCATGTAAATCACTGCAAGAAGGAGAACTTAAAATCCCAAAAGGGGATCAAATTAGCACTCCCAAATATTTGCCAGTACTTAGGGGTAACATACCATTTTATATACACAAAACAGAAGCATGAAATGTGGCAGGAGAGTACATTTATTGGCACCCCCCCAATTTAATGCAGGCATGTGTTGATATCTATTCAATGTATTTGTAGGCAATCATTTAAAATAGTGTCTAATTTATATCACCTAAATTGTCCTCTGACAAATGTTTTTGCTATCTCTTTTTATTATTGTGTACAATATACTAAAATGTGAATTGTACAGGAGAAGGGAATGCCTTTTTATGTATGTGATTTTATTCGGGGGGGGGTGTAAATAAATGTACTCTCCTGCCACATTTTGTGCACTTGTTTTGTGTATATAAAATTGTGTGTTACCCCTAAGTATTGGAATATATTTTGAAGTGTTAATTTGATCCCTTTTTGGCTCTTTTTTAGTATTTTCCTGGGGTCTTGCACCCACCTTCCAGTCATTTGGAGAGTAGCTGAAGTTATAAATTTAGTGCCCTCTTATATGTAAATATTTCATTAAGAAAGAGAACTAGTAGTAGATATTAATGGGACAGTCAAAAGTTAAGTGAAACAGAGCAAACAAACTCAACAAACTGTAAAAGTCATAATTGTATGAAAACTGGTTATATTGTATTGGAAATAACAAATTACTATTTTAGCTTCTGAAAGTCATCAAATTAAATCATAAAGAATAAGGTATTTATGTGAAGACATCCCTTTGATGTGAAACTAGGCCTATTGAAAGGCAACAAGTGCATGTATATCTAGAGTTATGTTATAACGACTCACAGAATGGGGGCTGCTAGAATGCAATTTATGTGTGGGGACAAAGCACCATGTCCCAATATTGTTTAAGGCAGTATCTCAGTCAGTCAGACCGATATAGTAAATCCAACCGCTCACATGCAATGGCATCTTGTTTTCTGTGGTATTCATATTCATATATTCACAGTATGCAATCCATTTATCTGAATATGGGTACCACAGAAAACAATGGTAGGAATTTGTATGTGTGTAGTTGGACCCCTAAGTAAGTCTTCCTGAATTTCTGAAAGAGGTCTCAATACATTTGATGCCAATGTTTTCTGTATTTTGGAAGGTACCCGTAGTTAACATATTTAGTTGATAAATTCAAACATTCTAAAACCCAAATTATTTGCATGCACAAGAAGTTTGTGATTATTCATGTTTGTAGATTTTTGCCGTCATATATACATGTAGCATGACAGGGCTAGTTTCTGCATCAGTAGGTATCTACAAAATATAACTAATACTTTGTGTTTGACATTATTATATCTGACTGATATTGCTTGCCTTTGGATCAAGATCTAAAGGCACATTTCATTTAAAATTTCAAGTCTGTGACATTTAACATGTTGTAATACACAAATCTCAAAACCAATAGATATGTTGTGACACTGAAAGATGCATGGTAACGTCTACATGCACAGTTTCCTTTTGCAAGGGAAAACATGTAATCACTTGTGCATTTTATCATGTAATTTAATGTGAGCGGGGAGTCAGATTGTTTACAGTACATATCTAAAATCAATTCACTTTCTTAGAAATTATTGTAAATCAAATTGGTTAAGCAACTGGAAACACAATCACATTCATATGTCATGTCAGTGAATCAGAATACATATTTTCTATAAAGCAAGTGATGATTACCGCACTGATTTACATGGATGTATTGTAGATGTGTGTGTGTCTAGAAAACCTGCTTTTTTGTAGTTTGCACAAATGAATCATTGATTTTGTATGACAAAGTTTTTAATACGAAACGGCAAAGGAAATGGGTGATGTATATTTTTGTCTTTTTTTGGTTTACATTCTCACTGCTCCCAGATTGTTAATTAATTGGGGATTAAATTTTGCTGTGTTTTTCACTGGCAGTGGTTCTTTTCGTGAAGCACTTATCGTACTATAAGATATTCATTCTACACACCACTTTGGAATATTTGCAGAACACCTTCCTAATCTTAGGATTTTACTTAAGGGATTTTTTTTTATTTTTATCCTCGTCACAAACTTTCCAGCACTTATTGGCAAAGTGTTTTTTACTTTGTTACAAAGGATTTGGCACTCTTTCTGTATAGTTTAAAATTCTTTTGTTTTAAGTAATGCACTAGGGGTCCTCCCCTTTTTCTCTCGTTTCTTTTTGCGCTACCACAGTTTGCTTCTCCGTTTTGGAACCCGTTGTTTTTGGATCAAGGCAGCAGGACAGTGTGCCTTTTTTGGTGGTTGAAGCGCATATCACGCACTGGACTCATCTTGGACTTACAAGTCTGACTTTGTTTACA
>JAKJJM010110001.1:0-14023 GCA_021901965.1 Pipa carvalhoi
ATCCAATGGTCTTAGGCGACCCCTGGCAAATCGTCATTCGACCCCCGATGGGGTCCCGACCCACAGGTTGAGAACCACTGGTCTATAGGAACGTTTTTGTAATATACTTCCATGCTATGGGATTTGCGACCCCTGGCAAATCGTCATTCGACACCCAGGTTGAAAACCACTGTTACACCATACTTTAATAAGCGTAGTAGCACATGCCTGTCTTTTACTTTACGCCATATTTTTCCCTTGTGTTCATAAATAATCATATATTGGTGCAGTAGCCTCCATAGCCCCCTATTTAGCTGGATACAAGTCATTACTGTACATGTGTAAGGAACATTGATATGTACTTATTTGGAAAATATTTTAATTGACAACACTCTTGATTTAAAGGCTGATACCATTTAAATGGTAAGTAACATGTTCTTAGAAGTCTCATGTTTTAGAAAACCTGGTGAATTTTATGTCTTTTTTTTCCTCAGGTGACGAGGGTGACAATTTCTATGTCATTGATCAGGGAGAAGCCGACGTAAGTATTTTTGTACGGTGTATTTTAATTTAAGCTGTTCCATTTGTTAAACAGATGTTCTTTTTCCAGCACAAGATTATGTTTATATCTAGTCAAGCATGTGCGCTTATGATAAAGTTTGGAAAGAGTGAGAACATCATAAGAAGTTATTTTATAAACGATAATCTTGGTCGCTGTTTAACTTTGTAGCTGTTGGTATTAACACATTTCCTATAAAGTCGGCCACACACAGGTCAGTTCTTAAACAATCTATTTGGTCTTTGGGTGTATTTGAGACCAAAGTACAATGATCTAATTGTTCAGCCCGCCGGACAAACAAAATGGTAAATCAGAAGGATTTGATATGCATTGCAGTTCCTAGGTCTTCCCTTAACCCAGTGACCTCACAGATGGAGTGTAAAGTGTGACCCAAGTCGGCCACTCAACAGTCACCCTGGCACTTACATTTGGATCACTCTGATTCAAACAATCGCATTTTTGGACAACTCTGTATGTTTATGAACTGCTTAACAAAGGTTTCACTGTGCTTTTCAGAGAGCCTAAAACTGGAGTATGCCCAGTATCAAAACTGTTGTGACAAAGTTTCCTTCTAATTATCGAGATCAAAAGGCTTATTTATCAAAGTGCAAATTTGCTAGGCTTATAGCCCATTCTCTTTCAGCAAATTTGATGCGTATTAAGGCAGTTAGTCGAAATGTGCATAGTGATGCAAATTCGATCAATGGAAGTGATATAAGTTTCCCAATATTCTCGTGGATCTGTCTAAAGGAAAAAATATCATTATAATTGTATTTTTCCTAAATTAATGCCAAAATACTCTTAATAGGCTGGATTGATTATAAGGAAGGACAATGCCACTATTTGATCACCACTTTTGTCGCCATATTAAAATCACCTACTTTAAGACAAGCGTTATTTACATCTGTTTCTATGTAACACTATTCTTAGTTCATATTGTTACTTCATCACTATATTTATTGTTTGAGTGTACAGTTGTCTTACACCAAACAGGAGCCCTGTTATCAACCTCCTACTTTGCCACATCAGTACTGGCAAAGTCAAACTGGCAAATTAGGAGCAATACGCTTCATGATTTGCCATTTCAACATACTGCAACACTTGGTAAATAGCCAAATTGTGCATGCATGAGCATGTGAAGAGATACGTAAGTACATGACCATCATGAAGTGTCAAATTGTTTGCGAAATTTCCATATTGCAGAAAATATCAGAGTTTGATGAATACGTTGAATTGGGGAGGTGTCAAATGGACATGATTTCAGATGTTTATGCCAGCGGTCCCCGAACTGGTCCCAAATCCCGCAAAAATTTGAAGGACCAGCAAGGTGGGGGGCGGGACAATGCTAGTTGTCGGCCACATGATGGTGATGCGCTTCCTGTGCGCGCATCACCACCATGCGGCTTGGTACTAAGGGGCACATAGACTGGCAGTTGGGGACCCCTGGTTTACGCAACAGTTAGCAGCTTGATTAATATGCCCTCATATACAGAACCTTGATATGAGTGTGAGGTATGGGAACAGCCATTGGGTTTGGTTTCTGAGCATGTAATCCACTTAAAGACTGAGGGAGTTATTAATCAATGTCTAAAGTAGCTCGAAGCAGAATCAGATTTCCAAAAAATGCACATTGCTAACACTACTCAGCAACAGGCATGAATTTACACACACAGTCTCTAAAAACTGAGGGCATTAACTGATAGCTGTAGTATTGCACAAAAAAGCAATTTGCCACCTTAGGAATGCAGTGTACAAACTGCCAAAACTAGCAGCAAACAAGGTAAAAAGTCAAGTAAAAACGAAATATGGCCCCACCACCTAATTCCATATGAATGAGGGGTATTGGGTTAAGGGTCCTCAGTAAAATGCATCCAAACTGTAAAACCAAAAGCAAAATAAAAGAGATATTGAATTATCTGGTAGTTTTGAATGGGCCCATATTGTAAAGTCCACCATCCTTTCTACCATAATGTAATCCCATGGAAGGGCAGCAGTATTTACCCACAATACAGTCCATGTAGTTGTGAAACCCACAGTCCTCTCTTTACCCACAGTGTAGTCCAATGGAAGGGCATCATAGTAGCTATTGACTAAAAGCCAAATAGTCTCGTAAAGCCATGAATTCGCATCTATTCGCCACTTCTTCATGTTCGCCTGTTGACCAAGCAGTGTAAATCTAAGCAAAGTAATAAATTTGCAATTAATTCATGCGACTACGCTAGTCGCAATCTTATGGATCACTTTGCATGCTTGTGCACAGGTACTTCAACTATTGACTAAGCGGCGAAGTTGAAGGAGTGAATTCGTTTAGATGTACTGCTCCAAATTCACCCATTTCACTTCACCACCTCAGAGTAGCAAATTGAGGGTTGATGGCAGCTCCTTGGTGTGGCGTTAGGTGATTATTCATTCAGAAGTGACAATGGCGACTGCGACTAAGTGAACATGACCTAAAGAAAAGGTGACAGAAATAGGTAGACTTTTCAGTGAATACAGTTAGTGGGACAGTGAGAGGATGATGTCACTACACTTCACTGGGGGAATTCATATCAGTTCACATGACTTTGTATCCTACTTCTATCCGACTGACTTCGCCACACAATGCATCCGTCAGCGATCGCTGCTGTTCGCTTGTTTAACAAGTCTATTTGCTGTTTAATCAATAATGTGAAGTGAAATTGCGACTATTTTGGTGATGTGAATCGAATTGTATTGAGGTGAATTTGACAGGTAAATTTATCCTTTAGTCAATAACCCCCTTAGTCTTCACTCTTAGGGAGTCATTCCGGAAAAGGCAAATTTCCATGCCTAATTCACTGGTAGCGAAGTCCCATTATAAAATCGCGACCGCGACTAAAAAATTGTCGCGGTCGCGGCTTTATAATGGGACTTTGCTACTTTGCTATCAGTATTATTTTCTGGCCAGTCAGCCATGTATCGTGGGCACAGTTCATGGTTATTCACTTCCACCACTAATTGCTAATGTCAATTTTTCAATTCACTTTGCTGACATTATTCTCTGTTATGAATCAGTTCAGTTTGTTCACAGCGAATTGAGGGGGAAGGGAGATTGCACTTTAATATGTACCCCCTTAAAGGACCAGTGACACTAAATACTAAAATACACTAGTCTGAACCCTGCCTAAAATTCCCTTTTGTACTGGAATGGCAGTTGTTTAAAGATAACGTTTTTACAAGGGCTGAATTTAAAGTTGAATTCATGAATGTTATTGCTTTCTGTCTGTCTGTATCTTTATGTTGTATGGTTTTGTTAAACAGACCTCTCCCAGTCCCATTCTTTTCATAATGCTTTAGATAAATCAGATTCAGGAAGTATGCCCGAAAGCCCAATTTTAAAAGCTAAATAGCTACAAATTCTACTTTCTATAGAAGATGGGGAATTTCTGGAAGCACGGATTGAATATAGTGCATTTGTGGATTGAATATAGTGCAAATGCTTTAAATGCATAAATGCATTTAAGGCATTTTTTTTTTTTTGGTGTTACTGTTCTTTTAACCTCTGACAGCCTAATATAACCTCTCCGCGATCCAACACGATTTTACAGTCATATTGCATGTTAAGCACTTTGGAACATTTTCTTTTTTCAAATGTTTTAAAGGTGTTTCCTAAAAGGGTTTGTCTGCCAGATATATATTTTTTTCTGTGGGAGAGGTTCTACACTTGAACTTTCAATTCTCACCTCAGCTGTAACAAGGTAATGGGAAGGTAATTTTCAAGGCAATCCCTAAAATATGAAGGCAGATGTAAGAGGCTTCAGACTTGGAGAGTAATTAGATTTGTGTTTCTTCACTGGGAAGGGTGACAGGGTGTCCACCCCTGGGCTACATCGACTTTAATATAACAATCAAACATCATTACATTTAGCAAGTTGTATTTAAGTGTAATCTGCCGGTGCCTAATTATATAAGCGTCATAATGCACTGAAATGATTCCAACTGCCTGCAGCAATAAAACCACAAGACAACAATTTTGCATGCATAGTCTCCAAAATAAGCGTGTCATGTCAATGAAGCCTGTTTACTCTTTTAGCGATGGCGAACGGTTGCCATAGGAGGCTGTAAATAAGAACAAGATTTTCCTGTCTTTTAATAACTTGGCTCAAGAAAAAGTAATATAGTTCAATAGGCTGTATGTAATTAGCAGCGCTTTAGAAGAATAAAGATAATATTAGTAATTGTAACCTTTAAATTGTAAGCGGTTCTAATTAAAGAGGCTTATGGGTATTTACTTGAATACTGGCATTATGAAATTACACAGTTTGGACTAGGCAATGAAGCCTTTGGTTTGCTCCGTGGCTAAGGGAACGCCAGTGATTTTACTTGAGCCAAAGATTACCTTTAGTATAATGAAGATAGTGATATTGTAAGATAATATACAACTGGCCTTTTATTTTTGTCAGTCTTCCTTCCAGTCTCTCCTACAAACTACTTTTTTTTACCAACTGAGAACTATAAAAATGTTAAACACCATATTTATGAATTACCTTAAAAAACTGCCGTCTGTAACATATTAAATGTTATGTCCACTTTAATGAAGCTTTGATACAGTGAACTCCAGGCTGTTCTGAGCAGCAACCTGAGCTAGGCAACCCCATCAGTATATCAGAGAAGGGCGTATTTTATTAAGGGGAAAGCAAACCGCCATGATTATTGCATGTTGCCAGAATAACTATGGACTTGGTTGCAACAATGTCACAAACTTGAAATGTTACAAAACCTGCACACTGGGATTTTTACACAAGTAGATGTCAGAATAAAATATTTCTGTAGTTCATAGCAAGATAAAGAACAGATCGCAGTAATAATATATTAGAAAAGGTTTTTGTTTTGGGAGAAATAATATAATATTTTGAGTACTCCCATGATTTCTGGTTAGGATGAGATTTAAAGTCTTATGCATCTCCTAGGGTTGTGAGAATCTATATTTTGCTAACCAGTGTATTCGGTTGTGTAATAGGTAGGATAAGGACCCTGTGTGAATCAGGCTAATGCTATGTTAGATTATAGTAATGTCTTGTGGTCCTAGAGCCTCATTGACTACAGTGCAAATTCACCTGTTGAATTCACTTCGCTACAATTCGAGTAGCATCGCCAAAATAGTCGCGGGGAAGTGGAGAATTGGTAGCTGTACGCAACTAGTCGCACTTTGGTCAGTGAGGCTCTTGGTCTATAAGAATAATTCCTAAATAGTTTGCGCTAATAATAAAGCCGTTCCGCTTCTCTCCAGCAGCACAACTCTTTGCACAGTGTTATGTTCTAACGCAGAACAGGTCCAAACCTGTGCAGGATACATTAAAAATCCTCCGTGTTAAAGAAAGCAGTAATAAATCACCTGTGCGTGCAAGCATCAGTAACACACCAGTTTCTCTGAGCATTCAGGAACATTAGTTATACATGTCATAGATGCACAAAATGCGTTCAGTTAGTACCTGTGTGCACATTCCCTAAGGCCTGGGCTACACTAGTGTTTTTCACACCTGTCAATTTTCCTACGAACATTCTCAGTCAGTTTGTGTTATAATGCTGGTATAAAGTCACACTTGTGTGACATGGTGTGATGAACATACAAAAACGCTTCGGTGCGTTAAGCGCAACATGTCATGCAAGGTCGCACACCTGCGTTTTACAGAAATCCTTATGGACAGCATTTTTACCGAAAAATCACCATCTGTGAAAACATTAGCAGTGGGTCCACCATATTAAATCATGTCTTTGCATCTTTACTGGAAGGTAGGAGCCATTCTGTGCATAACCTGTCTCTTCAGGGGCGGATCTAGAAAAATATTTATAGGGTGTCGAGAGGGTGGCAGGGAGTTTTGAGGGGTGGCAACATATGGCAGATGTATACATAATGAATTTTCATTGCTGCCAACTGGGATGGCAGCAGGGGTGGCAAGGCTTCCTCTTAGGGTGGCATTTGCCACCCTATGCCACCCCGGTAGATCCGCCCATGTGTCTCTTGTACGGCCTTTAACTATTTACCAACCTTTTTTTGCCAGATTTATCACTTTGAAAAAAAGCACAAACTATGTAGCAGTGATAGCCTTGGTTTCTTTACTCTTTCTGCTAGCGGCCTCTTTAATTGAAGCAGCCATCAATAGTATGGGAAAGCAAGCATGTGTAAATATCTAAAGGCTTGTCTCATATAAACACCTATAAACTACACTAAGGGCCAGATTCCATATGCTCCGAACATTCGCGGAAATGCCTTTGCGAAGGCATTTCATAGAAGTGCATGAGGTGCCCCGCTCAAATAGTCACGGTCGCGTTTCATGCACTTCAAGAGCAGGCGAACAGAGCGGTAGAGCGGCCTTTGCAAAGGCATTTCCGCAAGTGTTCGGAGCATATGGAATCTGGCCCTAAGCATTTTCTTTTGTAATCACTATAGATAACATCTAAAGCAGCGGCTCTCAACCCAGGGGGTTGAATGACTATTTGCCAGGGGTCGCCTAAGACCATTGGAATCCCATAGCAAATCCACGACCGCGACAATATTCCCATAGTAAAATCACAATCGTGACAATATTTCCATATTAAAATCGCGACTGTGACAATATTCTTATAATGAAGTCATGGCCACGACAATATTTTGTACTAAAGGGTCGCGGCAATAAAAAGGTTGAGAACCAGTGATCTAATGCATATAAACCGATGAAAACTTGTGCAACGTTCATCCCAAAAAAATCCACCTAAACACCTAATAAAATGCATGTGTGCACAGCGCCATACATTTACATTAGACCGAAATATGTGGGTGCTTTTATTATATACACGTAAACTAAATTCCTTTCTACATGCACCCTGGAGAAAAAAATAATGTAAACAATGAAATCGAATACTACAAAACATTGAAGCGAGTGTTAGGAATGAAAATGCCCTCCAATAGTTCCATTTCATGGCTGATTGTTACCCACGGTCAGTGTGACAGAATGAACCCATGTGTTTCCGTGCTAGTAAATTAGAGATGTCTACTCTACCATTACAAATCAGACAGGTTTAGGCGTTATAAAGGGGCTTGGGAAAACACTAGCAGCATTAAGTGTCTGTGTTCTACAAACGGGACAGCCTGTCCATCTCCTTAAAAAAGCATTAAGTCCGCACCACAAAGAAGATATCGTTTTACCTTACGCTAAGTAACGCCGCCCTTAGGGGTATATCTGTGCGTTAAGGAGGCCACTAGGTTGGAATGCACCCACGGGCACACAAACAGGAAACTGTTTACTTGTAATCTGCCTCCTGTCTCTTTTTAGCAAGGGAAAGAAAAACCCACAATACCACAGAAAAATAGTGCAATATTTGACTCATGCTCTGAGTAAGTAAATTACTAATGTGTGCTATATGTAACCCCTTTCCCTTTAGATACAATTTCCATTGGGATAGGTATGGCAGTTATTTAAATATAGCATTTGTAAAATGTTTATTTTTTTAATTAAATTTAGGAATTTGATTGTTTTCTATCTGTTTTTATCTTTAGTGTTAGCAGGCATGTTGTTTAACAGACCCCACCCAGTTCCATTGTTGTCTATGGTGGGGTGTCCAGTCACTTAATCCCCGGACACTTAGGGCCACATTCTCCAACCTCCGAATGTGCCCTTCCGAATTCATTTTTACGAAGTGTATGATGCCCTCCGCTGACATTGTCGTGGACGCGCTTCACACACTTCAAGAACAAGCGAACAGAGTTTTTGCGAGCGGCAGACAAAACTCTGTTCGCCTGTTCTTGAAGTGCGTGAAGCGCTTCCGGGACAATGTCAGTGGCGCCCATCATGCACTTCGTAAAAATGAATTCGGAAGGGCACATTCGGAGGTTGGAGAATGTGGGCCTTAATCCCCAACACTTAATCCCCTAGATTTTTAATCCTTAGACACTAAATCCCAAGACACTTAGGGGGTCATTCCGGTAGCTCCGAATTTTCAGTCCCGAATTCACTTATAGCGAACTCCCATTATAAAGTCGTGGTTGCGACTAAAAAATTGTCGCAGTCGTGATTTTATAATGGGAGAATTGTCGCATTTGCGGCTTTATAATGGGAGTTCGTTATCAGTGAATTCGGGATGGAAAATTTGGAGCTACCGGAATGACCCCCCCAAGTGACTGGGAATCAGTGGTTTAGATTGAACGTATTCAGAAAGTGTGCCTGAAAGCTCAATTAAAGTAGCTTACTTTATAGACCCAATTTAGAATTTAGAATTTTTGGAAGCACAGATTAAATATACAGTAACTATAAATGTATTTAAGTCATTTTCATTTTTTGGCGTGCCATTTTAATGTATAATTTTATTTATATTTGTTTTGATTTTACACAAGCCACTGCATTATCGCTCATGATGCATATGTAACTAAGAGACAGTTCCATATCTTCCTTCCTTTGGGTTTAAAGCATCAATTTATTAGCGTGTGAAACAGTGTCAGTTTCTGGTAACAGTATTTAATCCCCAGATATGGGGCAAAAGTTATTAAGCCCGAAAAGACTCGATTGGAGTCTTTTCGGGCTTAATTTGCCCAGTCTCGATTTCCACATTATGGAAATCGGTGTTTCTCGATTTTCATAATCTGGAAATCGGGTATTTGCACTGAAACGTAGTCATAAGTTATTATGGCTATGGAATTTTTCGGTACAAATACCCAATTTCCAGATTATGGAAATCGAGAAACAGCGATTTCCATAATCTGGAAATTGGGATTCTCGCGGGAGGATAACCTCCCGCGAGAAAGTTGGAAAGACCCATAGCGGTCTTTCCGACTAATAAATTCCGCCCTAAGTATTCTCTCCCCAAGAATTCCACTAAAAACCTGTATGTTATCTGTAGTGTTAAAAAAAGTGTTATTTTATGCTATGATTTGAAGCACTGGTTTGTCATTCTGTGTCTGTTATGAAAAGGATAGACACCTAGCATGTACAGGCTGTTTTGTATTTTAAAGTTATGTAATTTGCCGCTAATATTTAGGAAATAACCTTAACTGGGACAGTAGCCATTTTCAAATTTCAAAGGTAGACCTTATATGACTTTCTAATATAGCCTGTAGAACTGAAAAATAAAATGCTGTTTCCACTGAGTAAATTATTGGACAGCTCAGCAAGTGCACTGACACGCAATGCATTACCCATACTGCCTTTAATGAAATATTGACTCGTATTTATTCAACCGGACACAAATATTTTGTAAGCTGCATAAAGTTTTCCTCTGTTTTAGTTTTCCAGTAGAAAGGGAAAAAAAAATGTTTAGCAGCATCAAAATGTAACATAAGCAATATTTTATGTAATATACTAAGGGGAGAGATAAGAAAAAAGTGACTGCAGAGAGGGTCCAAGAATTTATAATGAGGGACAGAAGATTTAAGTCCAAATTGTTGCGTAAAGGTGTGAATTCGCCAGCTGAAGACGGTCGCAATAGATGGCTACTTGTCGCAGTCGCGACTTCATTATGGGAATATTGACATGGTCATGACTTTAAAATTGTCGCGGTTGCAGATTTGCTATGGGAATTCGCTGTTTGAGAATTTGACAGTCAAATTCTCTCTTTAGCCAATAACCCCCCTAAGCTGTAAGTGGCGTATTCATAAAAGTCATATAAGGGTCCTAATTTGCATTTATTCATCACTTCCTCACATTGTAATCCTGACAAATTCAGATACTTGTGGCAGTTGTGGACTTACAGACCACCATGCACACTTGCACAGGTAATTCACCTTTTCATCAAGTGTCAGAGTCTGTCAAAGTAGCGAATTTGGCAAGCCAAACAATGTCAAATTCGCCAATTTTAATTTGCCAGTTCAAAGTGGCGAAATAGGGGGTTGATGAAAAGGCTCCTGATATCTGACTGACTATGCCACACTATGAAAGAAATCCCATCCGATGCCATTCACTTCTTCCCTAAGGGAATCTGCCGCTTAGTGTATAAGGAGCAGAGAATTTGTGACTATTGGAGCACCGCAATTCACAGTCATGCAAATACACTTCAATGGCTGAACTCTCAATTCCATAAATAAGACCCTAAATGTAAATGAGAGTCTGGTGAAGTAATCTTTATAAGGAGATATAAACCATGCTCAATAGGACCTGTTTTTAAAGGGCAACAATATTCCATAGAAAGTGTTGTATGGGGTAAAGTCATGGACTGGTACATAAGGGGGATTGGTATAAAGAGATGTCCATTGTTTAAAGAGTAGACAAAGAGCAATTTTGGGGGTCAGATGCTATTTCTGTAATAACCTCTTCTAGACTGTATACAAATGTGCAGAAATTCATAACCTAAGAATAGGGTCAGCCCGAGTGATTTTAGTCTCATGTATGACTGGGCTTAAACCAGACTGTGAATGTTGGTAGATAAAATGCAGTGCTGATGTCCTCTGGTCCTAAACCACCTACATTGTGCTGTATGTGTCTGTATATGTCTCTTTTCTTTCAGTTTCATTGAATATCTTTGTGTCATTCAGTGTGGGACTGGAGTACAGGGACCCACCAGGAAACAAGACATCAGGGGCCCACTAAGCAAATGTTCCTTTTTTCTTGCCTATTCATTCCCCAGATGTTTGTAGTTGGACAAAAATTGTACTGGCAATAGATGTGAATTAATGTGCAACTCACACTATTTATATCTACGGATATCACATGCAATAAAGTCCTAAAAGTCACCCGGTGTAAAAAGGCCTAACACCAGATGCAGACAGATTACAACAGATTTTTCCGTGGTTTGCAACTGCAGTGATATGTCTTTTCTCTTCCAGATTTGACCCTTGACTTTATTGGTTTGCTGAAACTTTCTGAGATTTGACTTTTGGTAAATAAACTATAGGCCCACCAATCATGAATAGATTTGTAGTTCACAACTAGGTGAATAGGGGTCGTTTCCAGTTGGGGAAAACTAAGTACTGTTTACAACTGCATGTTACTTAACATATAGGGAACTAAAATCTGTTTTTTGGCAATTAAAAGTGCATCTCGATTATTCATGTGCTAATTTACTCTTAGGAAATTATTAGTAAAAGATACAGGAAATTTACTGTCTCCTCTGCTTAACAGGGATTCCAAACTCATGAATGTTTGGCTGGTCTGGACTACACGACCAACCAGTAGCTACCATAGGATGCTGGGAAACTGAGTAATCAGTAACTGGAAAACCCCGTGGTTGACCTCCCTACTACAAGGCACGAGAGAACTCTACATTTCCTGTATCTTTCCTTTTTATATCTGCAACAGATAAACCAAGAGCTTCCAATAGATAAAAACCAAGGTCTCCCTGTAAGGGCTGATACAAGTCAGCTGAAAGCATGGTTGACAGACTACTTAAAAGAACAATTACCAGGAGCTCAAATGTTCACAAGTGTTCTCTCATTTTCTCAGCTAGGTGTAATTGGCATGTTGGGCAAGGCTTACAGCTTATTTATAACCAGTGGCTTTATGAAGGGTCTAAGCCTTGTTTAGCTTCCCATAGAAAAAAGAACACCAATCTTATATGTGGACCACAAACACTTTTGTGAAGCTTGGCATATCGCCTGTTCTTACTGAAATATACTCTAAAATGGTAGATATTATGTTATCAGCTATATTAAATGCCCCACCAGAGGTGGAGGAGGCATATAGTCCCCTCATAAAAAATTGTCCTGCTTTGTGCGTCCCCTTTAACCCATCCCACAGCTTTCCCACTTTACTCTCCACTCCATTTACCTTGTAGCAGGTTGTTGAACTATGCTAGTATTGATTTAGTTTCCTCTCTCTCTCTCTCGTTTTCTCTCTAATGTGCTGTCATGTGATACTGGCAGTGCGGAAATAGGTCTTAGTAGGGAGGAGCGGAGCGACAGAGGGGAGGAAGATGGCACAGACTTGATGTTATACTTTGGGCACATCTTGATGTTTTTACTCCTGGCTTGAGATTGTAGTTCTACCCCTGCCCAAGGCTATATATGTAAATGATTTTGTGCAGATTATTTGGTAGAACATGAAATATCTTATTATCCTTCTAATAGCCTAGAATGTCAGTATCTTTATATTAAGGGAAGATTTAGGATTACATATGAGATTAGCCAATGCGACTTTTGATTCTATAAACCCTGCAGTTGTAGTAGATGCCCTGTTTATATCAGTACAGGACATATACTTTATAATTGACTCTATAATCAAGAGTTATTAAAAAGTGAGGAGCGAATTACATATATAAACCAATGACAGGTTAAATGTAGCATGTATATGAGCCTGGCTTAAAGTAAAACTTCTAATATATTTTGTGGTAGCTGGTAGGTTCTATGAAATATGTTAGACTCTGGCTGGCAGTTTGTAGAACTGTCAAAGGATAATGTAATATGTTGGAGAAGTTGTCTTACTGAAGGTATCCATGTTTCACTCATATGTACCTTGTGGCTCACTATCAGGGGAATTCATCAACAGGTGCAAACATTTAGGAAGGTCTAGAAACATATATCAACCAACCAATCAGAAGTTGGCTTTCATAATTCTAGTTCCTGCGCTACCAGTGAATGCTAACAGATAATTGAATTCTATGGGTTACTAGACCTTTGGATTGCCCTGTTGATGAATTCCCCAGTATTTGCTTTTATATTGTTCAGTAGTTGTCTATGAATTTCATGCTGCTGAACTGCTCATAGTGTTACATTGCAAGTTCTAAAGAAGTTCCTCAGTTACCAGTTACATTGCTCAAAACCAGAATGCATTATCATGCTACCAGGATGTCCATTAACTGCACTGCATGTTACTCATTAGCCCACCCACTTCCAACAGTTACAATGCACATTGCTTACCTGGCTCACAGGCCCCCAGTTTAAGTCATCAGTTACATTGTCCCATCCAGTTGGTCACTTTTTTTTTTTTTGCAACCAGTCACTCTGCACTGCTTCTTCCTTACCCCCCAACATAGTAGGCATACTTGACCTCCAACCTATAGCACACATTTGCCAGTTACTCTGAAAGGAAGAGTATAGATCACCCTCACTATTATTATCTGGCTTGTCATGCACACACCCCTATATAAATATGTGCAAATATATGGCAAGTAGTCAGAGGGTTGTCTATTCAGATGATACAGCTATGAGTTCCTTCTTCACTGTATGAATAAGGAATGTTGTTGACAGATAGTGAGAGAGGCTAAGTGTGAGACAAAAGGAACTGTGATAAAACCTTACATCAAAGTCTTCTTTTACTGAAGCCTGTTTCACGGCAGAACTGGTGTTAAAGTAGAAAGGACTCGTATATATCTTCTAGAAAAAAACCATCCAGGCTTCAGATGTGGTTGACCACACGTGTTTGGCTGCATTTCCCTGGAACAGTCTCTTGGCATAAGCAAAGATTCTTCATCCTGACTTGACAGAATTTTCTGTGCTGTATTGCCTGCAATGGCTCTGCTGATACATTGGGGAAAAAAAGTATTTAGTCAGTCACCAATAGTGCAAGTTATCCCACTTAAAAAGATGAGAGGCGTCTGTAATTTACATCATAGGTAGACCTCAAC
>JAKJJM010110021.1:0-10747 GCA_021901965.1 Pipa carvalhoi
AATCATCCAGCTTCAGATGGAAAAACTACTGGGGAGAAATGCTTTTTACTATGGTATAGTACAACACATGTAAAGATGGAATCTGACTATAGTTCCCCTTTAAGAGCAGATCAGAAAAACACCATAAAAGCACTCTGAGTGTGTATTTTGGGTATAAATTAGCATTTACAGTTAAGGCAAGTCCCCAAGCCAATGACTGATGGGTGTATACAGTGAGTTAACACTGCTGCAAGAAAAAAACTCTGAAACTGCTCCCATTAAACTCTGACCAGGAAAACGGCACTCCGTTAAACAAATGCTTAACTCCAGAGGACTTATTTGTTAATAATGGTACAAAACAAACATACAAAAAAAAAAAAAAAAATACCTGAAATGTTTAGCAAAAATTATCAAAACTAGAAACTTTACCTCCATGAAGAGAAAGGCAGGGATAAGATGCTCTCATTAAATCCTTTAGTAATCCATCTGCATGCTCCTGCTTGTCAACAAAAATAATGACTGCTCCCTTTTCCTGGTAGTGTCCCAAGAGTTCCAACAGTTTCAGAAATTTCTTATCTTCCTCTATTACAATCTTAGGGAGAGAAAAAACACACACATGAATAAAAACGGTTACTATTTCATTGCCATGCTTCTTTAATTATGCTATAAGGTGACCTCATTAAAGAAACACAAGTTTATATTATTAAACAATAACACCCAGGTAATTTATTATATATTTGGGTGGAACAGACAGATCTCAGAAAAAAAAACACCCTTTAAAGAAACTGAATGTTAATACAGTTAACAGGTCTTTTAATCAGCGTTCCCTTTCTTACTCACCACATGTTGTTCTACATCAGAACAGACAACACTTCTCCCTCCCACTTGTACTTCTATGGGCTTATTAAGTATCCTTCGAGCTAAAGCTTCCATGGCTCTCGGGAACGTAGCAGAAAACATAACAGTCTGACGATCGGGCCTAACATTGTCTATGATTCTCATGACCTGTCAACAAGAAGCAGATGCTTAGAATCCTGAGGAGAATATGGATCAGCATACAACCACAAAATATGTTACATTTTTTCTTTTTACTGTAGAGAAACTACATTGACCTTACAACAAACGAGGCTACATTTGTTTTAGCAAAATGAGACAAGGAATGAGATAAGGAGATTTTGTAAAACTTACCGTTAAATCTCTTTCTCTCCATATCTCTTGGGGGACACAGGACCATGGGGTAAAGCTCCCTCCCACTGGAGGCAGGATACTAGGAAAAAGAGACTCCTCCCACTGGGATTTACCCTCCTACACAGGAAGAGGATATCCAGTTCGAGTAGCAAAGAATCCAGAAAAGGATAACTATATCAACGTATGAACAAGAAACAAACCCTCTACAACCCAAAAATCTCAAACAACTGAAGGGTGGGTATCCTGTGTCCCCCAAGAGATATGGAGAGAAAGAGATTTAATGGTAAGTTTTACAAAATCTCCTTTTCTCTTAATCTCTTGGGGGACACAGAACCAAGGGGACATACCAAAGCAGTCCCAAGAATAGGGAGGGAATAAAATAGTACTAGTATCAGAGCAAAATAACCCCTACAGAATTGGGGCTACTGCTGACTGCAGTACCTTCCTCACAAAATTGGCTTGCTGAGAAAGAAACAAGACCACTCGATAAAAGATAAGACATGAAAAAGGCGATGTCCAAGTAGCATCTCTACATAGCTGGTCATCTGACACCTGGAGTCGGACAGCCCAAGACAAACCAACTGATCTGGTGGAATGAGCAATGATTCCCTGAGAAGGAACAAACTTATCAGACCTATTAAGAACCTCCTTCAAACAATGGCAAAGATAGACCTGATAGAGCTGAAAATAGCTGAACGATCCCAATAGACTCGGAAGGCTCTCACTACATCGAATGTGTGTAAACGATCTTCCTTAACGCTCTGTGGATTAAGACAAAGAAATGTAAATGACAATGTCCTTATTGACGTGAATGAAGGAACCTCCCTTCAGAAGAAAGGAAGAAATAGTCCTGAATACCAACTAGACTGCATGAAAAAAACCATCAGAAGAGTCTTTATAAGAAAAGGTCGCAATCCCAGAAAACTTAGTAAGATAATACAATGACAACCAGGAATACCACCTTGGGAGATAAACTATGAATGGAATCTGAGAAAGAACTCAAAAGAAAGATTCTAAAAAAAAACAAAAAAAAAACAACAAAACCAAGTCAAAGTTGCAAGCGGATACTGGAGATTTGTTAAAAGGTACAATATGAGCTACACCTTGAAGAAAAGTGTGAACTTCATCTATTAAGGCTAAACTCTGTTAGAATAAAACAGAAGGAGCCAAAACCTGTACTTTCAGAGAAGGAAGATTCAAAGCCTTTGTCCAAAGCTTGATAAAGAAATTGCAGCAGACTAGAGAGTCTGAATAACAAAAGAACAATCCCATATATTACACCATAGCCAGTAGATCTTCCAGATCCTATGATAAAACAAGGAAGAAACAGATATTCTGGCCTTTAACATCCTCCAAGAAATCCCTTTGCCTCAAAGTAAGATTGAACAGTCATGTTATCAAGCTAGTGAAGCTGGAATTGTGTGCAGAAATGGACCTTGGGATAAAAGAACCTTGGTACCTGGAAATGTCCAATGTAGGACCTCTGACATCAAAAACAGGTCCGCAAGCCATGATCTCCTGGGCCAAGAAGGAGCAATTAGAAACATTCTGTCTCCTTCCAACTTGGCTATGAAGGATACCTGTGAAAGCACCCGTGAAAAACACGGTTAACAGGGGAAAACATAGGCTAGGCTAAATTCCACTTGATGCTCATTGCATCCACAGCTTTCACAAGAGTATCTCCTGCCCGATAACAAAACGTAGGAAGCTGATTATTGAAAATGAGAGGCAAATAGATTTATTTCTGAAAGTACCCATTTCTCCACCTGAGGATTGAAGACTCTGAAGAACAAATGCCATTCCCCTGGATCCACCTCCTAACGACCGAAGAAGACTGCTTCCCAATTAAGAATTCCTGTAATGTGGATAGCCAACAATCCGGATACCCCCTCCTCCGCCCGTCTTAGAATAAGACTGATCTCCCTGGTGGTTGATTTAGATCACCATGGTTACAATGTCCAATTGAACTCAAACAACTGAGATTCGAAGAAGAACTGTGCAATGGTTGAGTGTTAACGAAACAGCTCTCAACTGTAGTGTGTTGATTTGGAGTAAAGATTCCGCTCTGGACCAAGTACCCTTAATCTGATGTTACTCGCAGATAATTCTCCAACCGGACAAGGAAGCATCGGATGTTAGTATTCTCTATAGAAGCATACATAGAAAATTTTTCCCTTTTCTAGAATGTCTAGATCAAATGCCACACTAGAAATGTGTAGGCGTCTGTATACAACGAGGACCTTGTTGAGAGGGGGCAACCCTTCCACTTCCTGAGGATAGTCTGATAAAATCAGTAAAGATGATACAGGATGAAAAGGATAGTTTTGAAAGCGGAAACCAGTACTCCTTGAACTATCATACAGTTGCGAATAGCAACTGAAGGAAGAGATATAATCTCTGACCCTAGTGAAAAATACCCTTTTCCTCTAGAAGAAAAACTCTGTAAAAAGGAATGTAGAACATCATTCCAAGGAAGAAATTATCCTGAGGTGGGCTTAGAAAGAACCTGCTTAATTGGAATTCATCCGAACTCTGATAGCACAACACTATGACTTTATGTGTCGCAGATGGAGTGGATGCCTTGATTAATAGATCGACCAGGTAAGGTATTATGTGAACCCCCTGCATTCGGATGATCGCAGTCATGGTAGCCATTACCTTCGCGAAGGCACTGAGGGCTGAGGCTGGGCTGAGGGAAAGTGCTATGAATTGATAATGGAAACTATCAGACTCAAAACAAGGAAACCTGTGATGAGGACTGTAGAATGTAATGTAGAGATAAGAGTCCTTTACATTTAAGGAAGATAATTACTCTCCCTATGACATGACTGCTATGACTGATCGTAAGGATTCCATCTTGAATCAGATCACCCTGAAAGTCCAGGCCTTTGAGGTCTAGGGTTGGGTAAAACCTTCCATCCCTGGAATAGAGTTCCCTGAAACTCTTGTTGACTGAGACAGAGACTATGCCCTCCTTGGATAGGAGATTGAGGCGACAAATCTGAAAGACTAAGGCTTTAACTGAGACTTAGGAACTCTTGAAGTAAGAGCCAAGAAGGGGAAGGTCGATAATTCTAATTGGTGACAGACCTCACAAAATTTGACAGTCGCCCTGCCCCTCATGCAGAGGGTGCTAGTGGATGAATGATGTTACTTATGTTGTCAGGTGTTTCTTCCTTTGACTCTCTGCATAATTTTGTATGTTCTTTGGATTGTGGGGGAAAACCAGAGTGCCCGGGGGAAACCCACGCAGGTGCGGGGAGAACATACAAACTCTATGCAGATGAAGTCCTGGGTGGAATTGAACCCAGAACCTCTGCGCTGCAAGGCAGCAGTGTTATCCACTGAGCCACCGCACTGAGCTGTATGGTTGAAAGAACCCCTCCGGGGAACTGATAGAGGCAAAATGTCAGCTGGAAAATGTGGAGAGATCCTTTCCATCTCTGTCCTGAAAAACATATTTCCTCTCAAGGGGAGGGAAATAAGAGCTCTTTTGCTAGATACATCTACCGCCCATTGCTTCAGCCATAGATGTCTTCTGGTTGCTACAAATGGAGATTACACTCATGTTAAAAATTCATTTTTTTTTCTTAAAAGGTGCATCCCTAGGTATGCCACTGCCTCTGGCAGAGGAAAAAACAGTGGTCAGTAATTCCTGGTTCGATGATCCAGATTGGATCTCTTCTATGAGCAGACTGATCAATAGTTCACGTGCTCAAGCGACCCAAGCAGTTGCAAAGACTAGGCAACAAAAACTGATTGCTGTTGCTGAAACAGCAGACAACAAGTATTCCACAGTCTCCTTGGGAAAAGGGTATAATGATTAAAGCTTGTGGGTCTCTGGAATCTGAGTTCCGTATTGTCCCATTCAGTAGACACTATTTGGTCTAACTGATCGAAGGCTATGAAGGAATCAAGTCTCTTATAGAGACGCTTGAAAACATGTTGGGTCATTCTCTATGACAGGGTCCGAGATATTTAATACTTTTAGAACCTTTTGGATAAGGTTACTAACTGCTTCTGCAGAGTCCTATAAAGGAGAGCTAAATCCCTTCAATGACTGGCGTAAGGCATCGCCTGGGATCTGAACTGGAGTTGCCCAGTTCAGAGGCAACAATAGTACCGCTAGGCTATCAAACCACTCTGGTACTTCAGTCCACCTCTGTGGATTCCTCATTTTCTGACTCCTGGGAAGTAAGAACTACTCATCTGAGTAAGGGGTACCCAGAGAGGTAGAGTCAAAGGCCGCAAACACAGGCCGATGCTTGCGAGAAATAGGTGAAGTAGCACATTGAGACAATTAATTCAACATCCTCCCAACTGTGACTGGCATTCAGACAGATCTGGAGTGGTCAGAGAGGTGCTACGCTGACTCAAACAAAAGAGTAGTTGCCTCATTAGGCGGTAGCCCCTAAAACTCACTGGTCAAGTTATAACAGGAGCTGAAAATGGAATTTAATTTTTGGAGTGGCACTTAGAGTGAGTGAAAAAACATTACTCTGGTTAGTGTAGCAGAGTAAGTCCCTGCCAGTACCATGCACTTATCACCATATACAGGTGAATAGTGAGGTGAATGCAGCTCTGTTAGACTCTGTGTCTATATAGGGGTTGCTATATAGAAGAGTTCACTCTCCTTTAAGGAAAGAACAGTATGGCACCATTGAATATGGAACCTTATTGGGGGTATTTCCCCATCCCCCACCTGATAATTGGGTGACCCACCGGATTCCCTAATGGATCCCCCTCACATCACCCCCGTCTAGAAGGGATCACTAGTATAGTGATTCCTTCCCTCCCTAGGAAGCCTCCAGCAGGAGGAGGGTACCGCCTTCATTTGTTTGTTTATATAGAAAAAAGGACGCACTACTGTGGGTTTCTCCTTTCCTGGTGGAGGAGATAAAATGGCTGCCGGTACAAGGATAAGATCTCGCGATGTTAGGAACGGCAGGAATTACCACCGCAGCAGAGCTGGCTTCACATAGCCACTAGTGCGAGAAGAGGAAAGACGCTCCTCCTCTCCCTCCTGGGCCTGGAAACGGCGCTCTAATTAGGCAGACGGCCGGGGGGGATGGGGAGCACGCAAAAAACTGGGTGCCGACGGGCAGCTGGAAGAGCTCTCCCCACGCAAGATTATAGGTGCGGTACCCGAATGGGAGTGGGGTGGAGATGAGCGGGGGTGGAAAGCACTTAATAAAGTACTTTTTTTTTTTTTATCCGGGGGTTGGGGGGAGAGGGTGATAAGGAGATTGAGCTCACTGAGTAAGATCTCTCCCTGGTACTAACCTGACACCATCCAGAGATCTCTAACTGTTGATCATAGCAGTCTCCATTAGTTCTGATGCAGCAGTTTATTACTGCAATCATCTCTTTCTCTGGATGAATCCTGTTGGGGACAGATGGATGGGGAGTCCAGAGAAAATCTCCTGCCCCTGTTATGCCCCGGTTATCAACCATTAAAGGATGACTGAAGAAAAATGCTGGACTGTTGTCCAGCTCTCTGCCTCCTGGAGAAAGGACACTAGAGAAACTGGATATCCTCTTCCTGTGTTGGAGGGTAAAGCCAAGTGGGAGGAGTCTCTTTTTCCTAGTGTCCTGCCTCCAGTGGGAGGGAGCTTTACCCCATGGGTCCTGTATCCCCCAAGAGATTAAGAGAAACATATTTACTAGGGATTAAACATTTCAGGCAGGATTGTAGGCTTCATTAAGCACTAATTTACTATAAATTACAAATATTTAATTATAATGTATGTTAAGGCTCCTCTCATAATTTTTTATAATGAGGCACATTGGAAGACCCAATAAAGGCACAATTCCACACAATGCGGGGTCTGGAACTACGCTGGTTATAGCCTTTTACTTCTACATATTAAGGCAGTTATTTAATTCGATAAAGAATGTGATCCTTCATTAGTCTTGCATTACTATTAGGAATATATACATGTGTAAAAAGCTCTATATTGAAGTAGCACAGCAAGAACCTTGCTGATGTTTTTGTAAAATGTAATATTGAGATTAGGCAATATTATTTTTCCAGCAAAAGTTATGACCTACAGAGCATGCAGTTTTACAAACCTGTGGCTCAAAGCCCATGTCAAACATTCTGTCAGCTTCATCTAACACTACATATGTAGCTCGTCGTAAGTTTGTTACACGACCTGCACAGAGGAAAGGAAACAGAATGGGGAGAAATATTTAACCTGACTGTAAAATTCACTGTGAGTTAAACTATTAAACTCCTTTCAACTGTGTTATTTACAGTGAATCTTTTGACCAAACAGTGCATGTGCTTCATTTGAAATTGCTAGCACTTAAGCCCTGTATGGAAGCACTAGCCCCTATCTTGACTGGATGTGTTGAATCTACTCTTGCGTACCATCGCTTGGCTATGAGGACTTGTAAAATTCAGCCCTCTCCAAACACACATCATAAAACTAAGACTGAGGTGGAGCCTGGATCAACATCAGGCATTATCTGACAGCGGTTACCTAGGAAAGAACATATTAGAGATTACAGCGCATGTGTGAGAGGCAAAGCACCAAACCTTAAGGAGCCGGCCTCTCTAAAGCAATTCCTTCACTTCCCCCATTTTGTAGAACCTGACTGAAGATTTCCACCAAGCTGTCCAGCAAGAATGTTTAATATATATGGAAATAATTAACATATTTACAGATTACATAAAGCTTTGTAGCACTAATCTGAACTCTGTGCGGATAACTATTAGTTTTGGGGGGGATGGAGTGAAGGAACGCAAATCATAAACTTTGTAAATAAGGCAAGAAGACCCAATTTCTCAATCTTATCACATTTTTGCTTTTTTCTTTACGTGGGTTGTTACAAAAATGTATACATACATATCAGAGACATTATTCACACAATCAGACAAATAATGACTGTTAAAAGGAATCTAGGGATTTTGAATAACTGTCAATACACCTTAAACTGCAGATTCCATCAATTATTATTGGTATACAATAGGCCAGCATATACTATTCAAATAACAAACAGAATTTTAACTTCCTCTGGATGAAATTAAAGAAAAACCATAGAAGCAAACAATGATTGACATATATAACCAGACAAAACATTTCATATGGTTTTATAAAAAAATTAATGTGGATTGCAAGGGGAGATTAAAAAAAACTTCACGAAAGTTAAATGCTATTTTGATTGTGCTTGAAAATGCTGCAGATGCAAACACTGATATTTACATAATGTCTTCTGAAAGGTCTAGTAAGACCATCCTAAATCAACCTAACGCTCTCAGATGAATGGTAGTGTCCAAGCTGCAGACCTCCCGCTGTTTCACTGACAACATAGAGCCAAAGGATGCACATTCAATAAATATAAGAATTTTTTTTAATGATCTCCTTCCTAGGACACCTGCAGCACTCGTAGAACAAAAATATGGAAATGGGGAACACGCTGCAATAGAATCAATACTTAAATCATGTAATATAAAATATTTGGTAATGTTCTTATTTAAATATAAAAAGTGCTCTTATATATTTGGCCCGCAGTCATAAATCAGTAGGTTAAACTGATATATTGACATAAACAGCTTACCATTTTTACAGCAACTTTGAAAAGTCACATTCTGGGAAACTGGCCAGAGGAGATTGAACCTACCTCAGAAGGCAGCAGTCCTGGACATCCAGCTTTATAAATCTTGCACGGATACATTTTTTCCCCCACAGAAGTTAAACAATGTCAACAGTTTAGTAAAGATTTGGTCATAGTTCAAAATCGAAAAAAGTAGACAAGAACTGCATGCAATAAACACATCTTTAAAATCCTTAAAGCTGTAAATTCTTTTTCAAATGTAAATTAAATATTTTCACATCTAGAAATGCATTTTATTTTTTTGGTAAAAGTCTGATTAATATTCTTTTAAAAAGGAAATAACAAAAGCGGATAGATTACGTCTTGTAGAGAGTTGTCTCCAAACAACACAAGACTGAACATAAAGGTTGCTTTGCAATATCAGGTCAATTGCAGGTGTTTCTGGAGAATAGACATCTCACACCATTGACATTTCACATTAGGTTGTATCAGAAAAAGAAGAGGAATATCAATGTTCAGATAGTTTACATCAGTTAGTATTAACTGACTAATCTGATCCATTTGACTACTTGCAGGAATTTGATAGAACACATAAAAAGAACAAAATAGTGTCTGTTAGAAACAATACACAGGCTAGTTCAGCAAAGTGTGCTACAGATGAAAAAAAAAAAAAAACACGATTTTATACTTTTACAAGACAAAACTATTAAGAGATATTTACAAGTCTGTGTGATTAATATTATAGATCTTTAGTGCTTATGGCAGTTTAATTTATTTTAATCTCTCTTACTACAAATGTATACAAGAACCCAACAAAAATGTATAAGATTATAAAATTCTCTAATTTCATGATCTATTTAACATCACTAGGGCAAATAAAAACAAAATACAGACTCATTACTAATAAAATGTATTAAGCCATGTGCAAAGACTAGTAAAATGCCCATCATCCTCACATGCCTGTCACTAAATCTCTTTAATATCCCATCTTACACACCCCCATTTTAACATCACCTCTATTCTCTCTTCATAACCTTTCAGTCCTCTTAGCAATTTTTTTTTTGTTTTATAGAATTTATTTCGAAAGTTTAAAACTACAGAAATACAAGAAAAATAAAAAAAAATGTCATTTTCTTAAGTCATACATTGTTTCATACAAACTGTATTGGACGTAACAATATTTATGTAAATGGAATGGAACAGAGGGGAAATGTGAAATCTGCAAGGAAAATATAAGAGCAGAGAAGCACAAAAAAAAAAAAAAAATTGGCCCAAATTAATGAAAGAAAATTATGCATTGTATTTTCTCCAAGTTAAATTTATTGAGAAGACTGAATATAATGTTGAAGCCAAAGATAAAGGACTTCAAGGAAAAAGATACTTATTGACTTCTCTTATTCTCAAATAATATGAAACAAAGAATGTTAGAATAAAAAAATGTCATGGTGACAAATACAATGGGGGTCATATGAAAAGACAGGGCACACAAAGTTTTACATACTGGGGGATATAATAAGCAGCGCACATACATTCATATAGCCAAATACAAAAGCAATAATCCTCCATAATCAACTATCATGGGCTCTTTACAATTATATTTATGACTTAGGTATCAATAAAGCAAGCAAGTTACAGAATTAGCAGCTTTAAGGATTATTTTAGAGAAGAAAAAAAAAAAAAAAAAGTCACAAAAACTGGTAAAAATAACACCGAGGTATAAGAAAAAAAAAAGTGTCTTACCATTATTAGCAGCTAACATGTCAATCATTCTGCCTGGTGTGCAAACAATTATTTCAGCACCTCGTTTCAGTTCAGCAATCTGGGGAAAAAAGCAGTAAAAAAAAAAAATCACATCAGGTGTTACACAGCCTTTTTCATATGTTTTTCATATTTTCATTTTAGCTTATTTCACATTGGAGACCCAGTATAAGGAAATTCATCTAACAAGATAGAAACAAAATCATGAAAATAAATGGAACTATTCTGATCTTGTCAATACACTTTTTTTTTTTTTTTTTTT
>JAKJJM010110032.1:0-11346 GCA_021901965.1 Pipa carvalhoi
ATTACTCTGATCCTTCAGTGTAAGAACATTACAAGTTATGGTACTGGATAACTGGAGGTGGGATCTTGATCCAGGGAATTTATTCTGATTTCCATGTTTGGAGTCGGGAAGGAATGTTTCCCTAATATGAGGATAATTGGCTCTTACCTCATGAGTTTTTTTTACCTTTCCCTGGATCAACATTGCAAGAAAATAGGTTGAACTGGATGGACTTGTGTCTCTTTTCAGTCTTATAAACTATGTTACTATATATGCCATGTGTTCTATAAAATTCTTTGCTACACTGTATATGGTTTTGCCAAAGAATTAAAATGTTTCTGTTGTATATTCATTATATAACAATACTTGATACTCTATTCTTATTTTGACGTGCCACTGTTTCCCTATCTGTTCTTGGGTCACCAGATCTTGAAATGGAGGTGACCTGGGCCAAACTGTAATTGATGTGTGCCGGTGCTGTCAGCTCCATGGTCCCTTTCACATCAAAATCATTTTACAAAGTAACAGAGTGTCCTTGGGCACTGTCCTGCTCCTGGGACAATATTTTGCAGTATATCCAATTCCAAGAGAAGAAGGAGAAAATTCTAGCCTTTTCTGTATAATGAGAAGTAATTCCATGAGGGAATATTTTTTGAACAACTATCAGAGTAGAAGATATATGTTACCCTTTTTTTGAAATAGGTCAAAAGCATTCCCCGTACTTGCTGTTTAACAAAGTGTCAGACTGACGCCGCTGAACCCAAAGCTGCATCAATTGGGTGCGTTCCTGAAGGAACTACATTTTTTCTAAACATTGTCAACATACTGTATTATTGGAAAAGAAACTTTAAAAAGATAATTTTTTTAATGAAATCACTAAAATATTAAGTTTGTGAGTTCCAAATGAATTCTATAGTTAACTGTACTCTCAGTGGTACAATCGTAGCTTGTTAATACTCATTAGAGAACATGATCACTGCAGATTTGTCGTGCCTACATAAAACATAAACTGACCATTAATTCATTAATTATTCACCCAGTAAACAAGCAGTCAGATATTCTTTTTAGCAAGTCTGAACGGCGATTTTCACAATGTTAATAAAGCTAACAGCACTAATAAAATAGCACTATAAATACAGATAACAATCCTTTATAATTAAAACTTCGTTGATATTCATCTGCTTTTTCAGTTTGGTAGACTTCTATCATGTTGTCAGGACAATGTCATGTAAATGTGAAGTGCTAAAAGTAAACAAAACCTATTAGCTTTTATCAAAACCAAACTATCTTATCAGACATTCAGCGAATACGTGATTGAATTGTACAAAGCCAAGAGGCACACAAGATGAAATGAAGTTAAAAGCAAAGTGTCTCCAAGCAAGTTAAAAGCAAAGTTTTTCAAACGTCACTAACCAGCAACCAACCACTTCAAACTCCAGTAGTCCCTTCAAAGAAAAATGGTCAGTATCTATTCTAACCACTACTTAAAAGTATCTGAAAAGCAAAGTGCCCAACAGCAAATCAGGTAAAATGACAAGTGGCTCATGAAAAACTGGCCACCAAAAACTGCTAATATGGCAATGACCAACAAATCCCCTGGTAAGCATGAAGGGCTTCAGGGAACTCCATATCCCCACTTTGAGCAGGAGTATGGGTGTCATGAAAGTGGGAAATAGGACTTCTAGTGTATTCTTTCTTCTCACCTATAAGGTAATCCAGGATGGTTTTCTTATCTGCAACAGCATAAATCCTTTCTTTGCTATAAAGTAGTCTAACAAAAGAGGAGTTTTTATCTACCTGGGGGCTTCTGTTGATCTGTGCTAATCCACAGAGTGAGATTTTACATCAGGAAGACAAATATTTTATGTGTATTTGCAATTATTCCTTTTGATTTTGGAGTCTTACTAGAAATAGTCAAATCCATATCTACAATTACAGTGGAACTGAGCAGAACCTTGTGTAGTGTATGACCCTGTTAGGTCCCCTTCTTGGAGCATGCTACTTACACCTGTCTAGTTTGTTTTATGGCTAGATACACTATACAGAGCTCTCAAACTAAAGTAAGCTTAACCTATTCTTCCATGGCTTTTCAAGAACATGCATAGCATGATAGCAGATAGCTTCAGTAAACTAAGATGTACCTGATGTAGAGAGGGTATCTATAGCAACTTTCTAGGGATTTATTACCTAGAAAGATTATGAGCCTCATTGACTAAAGTGAGAATAGTTGCATAGGGCTCTGAATTTGCATCTATTCTCCACTTACCCATGTTCGCTTATCGAGCAAACTCTGCAAAGTGGCAAATACGCAACCAATTTGGATGACTATGCGAGTCGCAAACTTACGGAGCTCTTTGCATCATTTTGCGTGCGTGTGCACAGGTACTTCTACTATTGACTAAGCGGAGGAGTGTGTAGAAGGAGCAAATTCAACTAGATGAACTGATCCAAATTCACCTGTTTGACTTCACCATTTCAAAGTGGCTAACTGGAGGGTTGAAGGCAGGGCTCCAGTGTTGCGTAAGGTGACTATTCAATCAAAAGTGACAATGGCAACTATGACTATCTGACAACATGACCAAGGGACAAGGTGACATAGAAATAGAATATACACAGAATACAGTTAGTGGGATATGGTGAGACTAACGTCACTGCCCTTCACTTGTCGAATTCGCCTCACTCTGCATGACTTCTCATCCTACTTCTATCTGATTGGCTACACCACACTACGCATGTGATAGCGATCGCCGCTGTCCACCTGTTTGACAAATGTATTCTCCACTTAGTCAATCCTGAGAAGTGAATGTGCGACTATTTTGGTAATGCGACTCAAATTATAGCAAAGTAAATTCAACAGGTGAATTCGCATTTTAGTCAATGAGGCTTTAAAAGTTTGTGACGTAGTAGGACATACCAGTTAGTATGGATAGCCCAGTTTTCCACCAGAAGCAGTTGTGGACTGCAGTATTTCTCTTGGAGGACTCACATTAAGTAGGCTAAAGATAAGCATAATGACTATTCTAAACACTTGGAACATCTGCAGTTGGTAATGAATGGATGACATCTTGTTACATTGTTGTAGTCTTTATTAAATTGCAGAAATATTAAGCACAGTGGGGTGAGAAAGAGTTTACAGGTTGGTGAGAGAGAGATAATGAGGGGCGATGAGGATGAAGATGAGGGTAGGGGTTTAGTAGAGCTAAGCAGGAACTCTGGTGTTTATTAAAAATGGAATGGATGCCTGACCTTCAATGATAAGCATTTCCCTAGGCCTAGGTAATAGTAAACCAAAAAAATCCTAGGAAAAAAGTGGATTCAAATATTGAAGATAAACATTAGCTGAAGCCTAAGGCATTTAATCTAACACACTGGAGACCTCAGAGAGATATGAAACCATAAAGGAGAGAAGCACAAGTCAGAAAGTTAGACCGGTGTCCTTGTACCAGCCGCTAATTACAGTCTGATGCATATAATTCATTGTGCTTAGCAACCGTAAGTATTTATTAAAATACCTTGTAGTAGTCAGGATATAAGGAAGTCTAATGTTTAGAACTGTAGCAATTCAGTAGGATTAGCAATTATTTGCTACCCACTGTGACATCCCACTCAGGGCTGTTTAAGGGTTTAGTGGACTGAACAGGTCGTCTAAACTGGAGGGAAAATAGCCAACTTGTCAAGTCAACCAAGCTCCAAAAGATGGTCCTGATCAGCAATGCTTGGGACAGCGATATACTGTGAATGCATATAAAGGCAACAGCATTCTTAGGGCGAAATTTATTAAAGTCGAAAAAAGGCCGTTTTTGACCTTTTCAATTGCATTAAATCGAAAAACTCGATAAAAAAAATCCAATCGATTTTTTTTGCTATCGATAAATTGAAAAATTCCATTTCCCCATCGAAAACTACCTCTATACCACATTAAACAAGCGTAATTGAAACTTATCGCTGGAAAATATAATATTCAATATCGAAAACATTTCCCTCGAATCAATTTTGCGCTATGTAAATTTATCAATGTATACATTTTTTTGGTATTGTATTTATATAGCACTGACATGTTACTCAGTGCTTTACACAGATAAACCATTCACTTCAGTCCTTGCCCCATAGAGTTTACAATCTAGTTTCAGTCACACACACGTATGTATTTGGATTGTGGGAGGAAACCCACACAGGTGCAGGGAGAACATACAAACTCCATGCAGATGAAGTCCAGGGTGGAATTGAACCCGGAACCTCAGCGCTGCAAAGCACAGCAGTGTTAACCTCTGAGCCACCGCATTACATATATTCAATATTGTAATTTTCTTCCATTGAAAATTATCCATATTGTGATATCAATTAAAACGGCATTTTTGACTTTAATACATTTCGCCCTTATTGCTGGCCCAGTGATAATGGTTGGTGCACTGCAATGTATATGGGTACATCCAGGGTGAAGAGGGTTGTCCTGTTCCCCAAAATGGCTAGAAATTGTCTTAAACCCACTGCCACATCTAAAGTGTATGGGACCCCATGGGGTGCAGGGCAGGATCAATCTTTTTTTGATATCGACAATTTATTTTTATTCTTATATAAATGGATCAACACTGGAAAAGTCCAGTGAAATAAAAATGTGGGAAAGAACAGATAAACGACGAAAGGAGTAAAAAAAAAAAAATTGATCTATAAATATCCCCTGGGACTTGAAATAAACATGGATTTATGTACCGTTTATTCATTTATATGGCATAAAGAGGGGAACACCACAATGTAGCACGATTTGAAGGAGACTATTATTGTCATTGATATCAGGAGCGCCGTACTGCAATATGGATCCCTTTCACAGATGAGAAATTGCTATGTAAGAGATTTTTTTAATCTTATTTTTTGCTGATGCATTAAGTATCTAAGTCCTTCTGTTTCACTGGAATGACTATTATCTGGACGCAGATCAAATATGTATCATTAAAAAATGCTGAAATGCCATTTCTTCCTGCTTTTTTTTTTTTTCTTTTTAAATAAAAGTAAAATGAAAAATGAAGGTTTGCAAAATCAATCGTTTTGATGCACTTCTAAGCCATACATGACTTTGCGACATTTAAAATTCTCATGAGCTACCATCCGGCACGTGTTTTAACACAGCGCTCCCCAGTGGTATTGGGAATCATCCTACAGGTTCTTAAGAGAAATCAGCTCAAACAGCGCCCGGTCAACAATGCCAGTGCATACGCACATGTCCCTATGACATCACATGTGATGTCACAGATATGGCGGGACTAGCAGGGTGGTTTCCCAGGGAAGGATAAAGGCCTGACACTGGTAAGAATTTAAACTTCTCAACTGCTCCCCAACTTGCTGGGCCACGACCCCATAAATGTTTGAAACTTGTGCGCACACCCCAAAGGTCATCGCTGATAGAAATGGCTAATGTTTGTTACTTTAATCTGTAGACAAGTTATCTTTTCTTGTCTTTCTCGGCAGTCTTTGTAGGTGGTCACTCTTATGGCAGAAATCAAGTAATCCAAACATACATCTTGGTCAAACAACCTCACAAAATTGTGAACAAATTTTAAAGAAATTGTCATGAGCTGAACATTTGCAGTTCTATGACTTTTGAGTTAGCCAGTGATCCACATACACCTATAGGTGTATGTGCATCACTGTAATTACCTAGACCCCAACACTTCATTATCATGTCCAAGCAATTATCAATGTCTGAGCCAGAAATAACCAAATCATCTGACTGCACATCATAATTTGTGAATGACATTACTCTAAAATGTACATCTCAGTATATCTACCTGGGTTGGCTCATCTATTAGGCCTAAAAGAGTCACCAAAGCCCCCCACCCCCATCTATGGTAGGCCTCTAAAAGATTAGCGCTTTCTTTTTCACATAACATTGATGATCTGTATACATTAGTACCTGCAGACCTCTTGACATGTCAATGAAGTGAAGCAGAATAAAGAATCGATTTTGCGATTTTAATCCCACCCCCCAGCTGTGCCCTGGGCACTGATAACTTCTGAACAAGCTGAACATGAAGTAAAGTAATAATGAAGTGGATTATTATTTTTCAAAGGTGTTACATCATTGTGAGTGGAAACCAGTTACTTACAAAATGGCAGCCGTCACAACAGCACCTTACAAATCATAGGCAAAACCTAATAAATTAGTAAGCTTTGCCTTAAAGGAGAACTAAAGGATGAGTAAATAACGGATATGAATGCGCTACAGGATTCTGTAAAGTAACTATTCTGTTTTACATATCTCAGTCTAACTTTCTTTTTAGCTTCTCTTATGAATTATCTTTTCTTTGCTATAATTCCCAGGCAGCAAACGATATTGTTTCTGTATTTTTCCTAGGGTCGAAAGAAAGGAACGAGCTCGTTTAAAGACTGTAAAATTTAATGCAAAACCAGGGGTGATTGATTCCAGGGGGGTAAGTAAAATAATGAACTGAAATATTCTGAAAATGTACCTTTTGTTTTTCTTTAAAACAAAATTTGTATGTCCAAACACAAGGAGCTGATTCAATCACTAGAAAAGTGTAACTTCATCTAATGATATTTTTTTTTCCTTATTTTTTTATCATAATTAACCTAAAATAATTGACCAAAAGCGACTCTGAGCGATACGGACCCACTAAACATTTCTGTATTATAAACTGATGTCATTTAGATGTAGAAAAAAAAAATACCCTTATTATAATAGAGGAATATAGGGGCTATTTCTAAAAGTTGAAAAGTTTTTCCATTAGTTACCACATGCTATTTTTTGTATGGATTTTGCCATTTTCACCTATTTAAATGCTTTTCAAAGTGAATTTTATTGCCCAAAAGTGTTTCGCTGCCTTGGGCTGGTATTAACCATTATTTTCTACGGAACTGGTCCAGTAATAGTCGAAAAGGTTTCCCCCCTCGAAAAGGGATATTGATCTGAAATAAAAGGTGAACATCATTAGAAAATAACTGCTAAGTGCGCTGCTTTCAACTTGATCAATATTTAGCAATAATGATTTTTATCTTTTACATTGAAAAGATTTTCTTTTACTACCCTAAATAATTCAGCGGCATCGAAAAAGTACAGCAAATTGGAAATTAACGGCAAAACGAATCAAACAGGTCAAACTGGAAAAAAAATATTTTCAGTTCTTTAGAAATGTCCCCCATAAAAGCATAATAAAGCATATAGGGGGAAAGTTATTAAGAGTCTTTGCGGTCTTAATCGCGCGAGAATTCTCGCGCAATTAAGACTGCAAAGACTCAATCGAGTCTTTGCGCTCTTAATAACTTTCGCCCATAGAATTGTCCGATTGTAAATATGCTGAAATAATGGCGAGCAATTACATTATAGCTCATGGTGAAATTCACACTGAACCTGGTGCGTAACAAGAATATACAGATTAAAAAAAAATAAAATCAGATGAATGTCAGCTGTTAGCCTAGGCTTCTGATTGGGCATCTAAACAGATTGGGAGTTAAAGGTAAAGGGCCACAATTGGCGATTATTTATAGCACGGCTGAATTTCTTTAAATAACCAACCCCCCTTCCCCTCTGCCAAAAAAGATATCAGTTTTACCTTGTAAGATGGCAATTTACCTGTACGTGACCCATAAGAGGCTCTAAAAATCCCCCCCCCCCCGCATTACAATGTATTGTAGTATGCGCCAAGACTCACAATTCTTATACAGATTGGGCGAAATTTATTAAGCCCGAAATGACTCGATTCGAGTCTTTTTGGGCTTAATTTGGCAACATTCGTTTTACAGATTATGGAAATCGGTGTTTTTCGATTTCCATAATCTGGAAATTGGGTATTTGCCCCGAAATGTAGCCATAACTTGTATGGCTACAGAAATTTTCGGGTCAAATACCTGATTTCCAGATTATAGAAATTGAAAAACACCGATTTCCATAATCTGTAAAACGAGATTCCCGCCGGAGGTGATCCTCCCACGAGAATGTCGGAAAGACCGGTACCAGTCTTTCCGACTTTAATAAATCTCGCCCAAAGCAGGGGTGGGCATTTTTGGGTCGTATATGATGTTCATATATAGGGCACAAAGCAAGAGGTAGAAAGTTATAAGAAACATTAGGTGCTCTATAATTACCACCTGTGCTTGGGCAAGTTACTAAATTATACCCAAAAACATTCAAAAAGGAAGAACATTTTGTTTATAAGGCAGATATACCTGCAATGAAATAATGAGCCAGCGGCAGATAAAGGTGAGTATTATCGATGTAAACAGTTTTATTGGGTGTTTCTTCTCAGCTCAGACATGATAATACCATCCCATATCAAACGGAGGAGGTGCCCCCTCGTATAATACGAATAAACACAATGGGCGAAATTTATAAAAGTCAAAAAGCCCGATTTCGACCTTTTCCAGTTTTATGGAAATTGACGGTTTCGTACCGTCAATACAAGTCAAGAAGGTCAAAATCGGCCTATTCGACTTTTATAAATTTCACCCAATGTGAAAAAAATAAAAAGCTTTCTATATCCTCCACAGAGGGAGCCCAAGATGGGATAAAACGATCCTAGTCCATCAAGGCCGTAATTATATTAACCAAGCCATACGCTATGAAGATTAAAGGAGAATCAAAGCTCGTTTTTGTTTAGGGGTGAGCCTGAAGTAGAGGGGTTTATATTTACTGATCGTCTCCTTTGCTCCAGTGCTGCTTCAAGATTTCCCTCAGTTTCTTTTCTTGTGCTGCAGCATCACAATCCTCTTCTGGTTCATGCCTCCTCTAGATCATCTGTGGGTTTTTTTCCTCCTACGCATGTTTAGAAACAATCTGAACATGCGCAGAAGGAAAGAATCAGTGATGTTGAAGAGGAAGCAGGAAGTGAAGAGGAAAGCGGAGCTGGAACAGTAGAAAATAATTTTGGTTCTATCTTGAAGCAGGAGGAAGCGCTGGAGCAAAGGAAGTGATCAGTAAATATTTCTTTCCTTAGGAATCACCCCTAGACATAACCAAACTATAGTTCTTCTTTAACAGAAGTCTGCCTAACACAATATCTACACATTGGGAAACTGCTGTGAAACAGCCCTTTTACATTGTACAAATAATTCAGACAACCTTACAACCACCTTCAATAGAAACGTGTCCTCAGTACTTGCGCTATATTATCATGACACACTATTCATTCAGTGATTAATAAACTCTCTTGGTCTGAGCTTAATAAAATCACTATGGTTCTATGGTACTGTTCTGAACATATAGAAGTAACCTTGTTTGCCTTTCATTACAATGTTATACTTCAATGAAAGGAACACACTCTCATTACAGAACTGCTTAAGCCACGCATTTGTTATTGATAAGATCACAAGGCGCGGGGTTCTTCAATCTCCATTTCTGGGTGTTGTAGGGTGATTTGTAATATCTGTATAATCTTAAAGACCTGTTTTACACCAGTTACCCGAATTAACTGGTAAGTCTACTGAAGAAAGTGAATTATAATTAGTTTCAGGGGTGGAGCATGCTCAGTTAGTGAGCTAAGCCCTTGACTAAGGGAGGAGGGACTAGGATTATCTGAAAACCTCTGCTCCAAGTGCTTTTTTTTTTCTTCAGTAGCTATGACTATTCTGCAAAGTCAGTAAATCTAAACCTGTCATTTTAAAACTTGTACTTAATACGAGGTGGCCAATAAAATGGAAGCTGTTATTTTACAGGCTTTAATGTCCCCTTAATTGTTTGTATGTTTTTAATCATTTCCACTTTGGAGCAGTGGGAAGATTGTAGCACACTTCCTATTGCTGACAAAATCATGCCCAGTGGGTTCCATGGAGTCATTCTGTAATGTAAGAATTCGACTGTCGAAATCACAGACAGCGGATTCCCGTTATAAAGTCGCTACCGTGACAATTCTCCCATTATAAAGTCACGACCGCGATAATTATTTTTAAAGTTCCAGCTTTGACATTTCCTTTGTAAAGTAGCGACTGCGACAAAATTCTCAATATAAAGTCGCGACTGCGACATTAGCAGTCTATTGCGACTGTCTTTAACTGGCAAATTCGGACCTTTACACGGCAATTCAGACTTTACAGAATAACCCCACTTAGAGACTTTCAAAGAGTGAATTTGTACAGCAAAACAATTCACATCCATTTATCCATACTGTAGCAAAGTCAGTTGTGCATGTTTACTAAACAGATTATTGTAGATATGATGTGGTAAATCAGGGGTCCCCAAACTACAGCCCGCGGGCCACATCCGGCCCCCGTCGCACATACAGTGTGCATAGGGATTTTCATATTTTTTTTTATAGTCTGGCCCTCCAACAGTCTGAGGGACAGTAAACTGGCCCCCTATGTAAAAAGTTTGGGGACCCCCTCAGTAAATTGTCGCACAGTACTTTCTGAGAATTGTCAGGTGAATTATAGCGGTGGCGCATTTTAACTAATTCATCATTGTAGAGAAGCGATGTCATGTTTCCATGGATCTTTTGAAAGGAGACAATGCCACCATAACTCTTTTTTTTCATTAATGACAAAATACTGGCAATAGGCATAACTTATCATAAGAAAGGTCACTGTCGCCATTTTGTCATGTTTTTGTCTCCTGTATTGTTGCCAGAGAATAGTAATTTTGAGAGAAATGTTCCCAGAATAGTGGCAGGAACCCTGCAGTAAGCCTCCCAGTTTTCCACTTTCATTTGTTGACGTCAATATAATTTGTTGCAGTTTATTTAATTCGATTAAATTTGTGATTCTATTTTTCATAAAATTGTGAGTCACACAGATCAAGCACTTCAGTTCACCACATACATTATTCTGTGATTATTTGCACAAAGGGGTGTGGTCAATTAGTAGGTGTGGTCTTAAGTGCCAAGCATATACCTTTAAGCTCCTGAGAGGTAAACGCAGCATTGAAGGCAGTGCATTATGGGAAGAAGACAAGAGGGAACTGTCATGGGCATCCAGAAGCGGCCGCCACTGTCCACTACCTCCTTATTCCAGAGGGGCACATTAGGAGTAGTCCTAGCCTCCTGATGTGCCCCATTATAAGAGTGCCCACCATTCCGCTGCATCATCGCATGATACTGTGATGATGTCACAGCACCGCCACCCTTATATTATTTCTGTGGACACCCATGAACGGAGTTGCTTTCAAGCAACAATATTTCTCGAACTGATATGTATGTGTGTGTGTATATATATATTTAGAAGTATATACTGTATGTCTATGTCTATCCTACATTACATATCCCTTTAAATATCAAATATTGTCTAGTCCAGTGTTATAGCACTAGTTCCTCCTCCGCAGCAGAGATGGACATCCGCTAGGAGCATAGATACAGATGGACATCCGCTAGGAGCATAGATACAGATGGACATCCGCTAGGAGCATAGATACAGATGGACATCCGCTAG